>OY986436.1:106055738-106260738 GCA_963920525.1 Dichetophora obliterata | reverse complement strand
TAAATAGCATGCGTAACAATGCCAGATGAAGAGCCTGCACGGTGGCAAAAGCATTTTTTGACGAAATAATTACGCGACACAATACACCCAAATTGTTGATTACAAACAAAAGGTCAAACTTTGTGTCAGTATTATTTTCGGACGTATGCAGAATTCTAGGAATAAAAACGCTTCATATAACGCCCTATCACCCACTAGCAAATGGCTTGTTAGAACGAAGTCATAGGCCTTTGACAGAATATTTAAGGAGTTTGGCAAAGGAAGATGGGTCTAATTGGGATCAGTGGTTATCCTCAGCAATGCATTTGCATAATAACACACCTCATTTATCGACAAAACAAACGCCATTTAAGACATTGTACGGCTTTGATTCCGAAATGCCTATAAATTTGAAAAGAAAATGTGGGCCAGTATATAATGCAGATGACCCTTGAAAATTATTAAAGTATCAGATACATAGGGCACACGAGTTAGTGCGTAGAAATCAAGATCATGTAAAAAAAGTATCAAAAGGCTATTACGATAACAAGATAAATTCAGTAGAACTCAGGGTAGGAGACAGAGTATTTTTTAAGAACCAGGTGAGAAAAAATAAGTTTTCGACAGTCTGGACAGGTCCGTTTGAGGAAGTGGCAATTAAAAGCCCCGTTACAACGGAAGTTTGGATAAAAGGGGAAAATAAGAAGTCGCATTGGTTTGGTTAGTGTGGCTGTCTCAAACGAGACACACTTAGGCCAATGAACCCATTGTGCTACCAAGGGTTAATTTTTTACATCTGTATTTTAACCAGTTTGAGCTGTTTACTAAGCCTAGGATTCGGTAAACCAAAGATTCCAAAGTTCGTCAAGGTCATTGAAGAACCAGTAACCTTAGAGGAGGAAGCGTTTTTGATCTAGCGCTGGGCAAGTGCAGAGGAAATTTACTGTAGATTCTTTCTCTTCCTTACCTCTCCAGCTTTTGCAGAAGTCGTTGTGAGGTATGTTCAATCTTTGAGCGTGGCTGCCAATTAGGCAGTGCCCTGTAAGGATCCCTACCATGGTGCTTATGTGGTCTCTTCTGAGAGAAATGAGTTCTTTTAAATGCTTAAGATTTAGTTTGGGCCAGATTTTCCGCGTTAATTACACGTGTTACCTGCTGACCATCTGTTGTTGGTTGTGATACCGGATAACTCATGTGTAAAGAGTTAACATGTTGTGAGAGGCATACCAAGACTTGCCTTATCTATACTTAGTTGTTTGGTAGTACCTGTACGAGCGAGTTCATTCGCTTTGCAGTTACCTATAAAATCCTTCTGTCCAGAAATCCAGCATAGAAAGCTTTTGAGCTGCTCTGACATCTCGTTTAGCGATCTATGGCAGTTGATAACTGTTTCAGATGTTATTTCAACAGTTCTTAGGGCTTTTAAAGTAGCTTGACTGTCAGATAGTATGCAAAAATTTCTGGAAGATATTTCATTCACCTGAAGCCAAGTTAACGCTTCATGTATAACATCGATTTCAGCTTGAAATATACTACGATGGTCAGAAAGCCTGAAGGCTAAATTAATGCATAATGCTTCTGAGTAGACTCCTCCACCTACTTTGCTATCTAGTTTTGATCCATCAGTAAAGATTTCAATGACATTGTGAGGTGAACGGTTACCTATTTCCCACTCTTCTCGAGAGGGAATGGATACATCGAACATCCTTTCGAAGCATAGTTTTCGTGTGATGTAGTCAATGGACGCAGTTGGTATGGTTTCCCAACCTGATCGTATCAAGAATGGTTTGAGGGTCACAGTACGACTGGAACATTAGCTCGCACTCTTGGTCTGTTAGGGATTTGGTCCCTATCTACGACCGCGAGGTTCGCACCCTGCCATATCTTACCAACTATGGAGATGGCTATCTTGTATAGATCCAGGGACTTTTGGTCAGCCACGTGGCCTTGAAGCCATCCACTGTCGCGGCAGGAAGGAAACCCCTACCAGGAAATTCCTTCAGGAGCGGAATAAACATTAAGGATAACTTGCCTCAACGATCCTTCACTTTTCAGGTGAAATGCTGCCGTCCGGATCGCCTTTATCAATTACCGCAATGGTTATCTGCCCAGCTGCGATCTCGCTGAACAGTTAAGGAGTGGCTGTGCTAGTGGTATCGGATTGGGTTTAGGGGGAATCTGTGATTCCTCCAAGCTGCCCTCTTCCAGGACGACTTCTGTTTCTCGGTACGTTGATTTTTGGGGATTCGCGAGATACGATCCCTTACTCTCAATGCTGCTTTCCGAGCAACATTACATGCGGTAATGATGTTTAGACTGCAACCCTAAGGGTTAATGAAAGTAAAAGACTTTTCTTTTACTGTCTTATCAACACGTTCCAGTATCGATTCTCGATACAAGAACGGGTCGCTCGATCGGCTTCTCCGACGAGTTCTTTTGGCGGTTGCAATTATTCACTAATTGGATTGTCGAACAACCGAAACGAACAAAATTAAAACCAACATTTTTAGCGACATCCACATATTGGAAATCAGCGGTACTATTCAACCTTTTATTTTCCACCGATTGAAGATAATTGTAGCTGCATTTAAGGTATATAAATAAAAATTGTGAATTTTAATTTTACTTACACCAGCTGTGTTGTTTTTTTCCTTTGCTCTTCTTCCGCGCACTGTCATGCAAACTTCGAGCACCAATTGCACGAAGATTGCATGCAAATTAGCAACTGACGTATCTCGCCATTGCAGCCAAGTACCCAGCACTCCTCTGTGAGAGAATACTCTCGGGAACAAACCATCACGGATTTGTTTATGGTCGTATCGAGTCCTGGAAATGCAAGGAGTAATCTACAAAACAACCAGCGTACCATCGTATCATCATTTAAAGTAGAAGCAACAACAACAAAAAAGGTTTGTGGATCAATTCATTTAGTTCTCCTAGTCTCAGTGTTTAGTCTACGCATATGCAAAAATTCATTTTAAAGTACAATTAAAAGTGAAAATTTAAAAAGATTACTGTGCTAATTTATGCGAATTTTGCTAAAAATTGATTAGCTTTGTGCATTAACAAATGCCACCATTTTGAGCAGAGTAAAAAAAACGAAGTTTCGCGAACACTGGAATTCTGAAAATTTTAAGTTAAAATAATTTATGAAAACAATTTTTGTGTAAATTGCCAAAGTTTCGCGCACGCTAAATTTAAATAAACCACTCTTAAAGGTTGGCATATTTTGTTAATCATAGTAGTTGTTTTCGCTGCAATAATTTACGTAGCACAAACTTACGCACAAGCTTCCATTTTTACATAATTTTTTTATTTCATCAACGCTAACATTAAAAGTTTGAGAAAACATAAGTGTTTTTGCCGTCATTTCTTTTTCGCAAAATAATTTGAAAACAAATTAAATATTTTCGGTGCACTTCAGACAATAAGCAGTCATCTTTGATTTTAAGACACACACTCACTTATTTTATTTAATTCTTATTAAATACATATATTTCAATATATTAAGCAGCTCTATAGCAATTGTATAAAGCAGAGCAAGTGTCCGTCCGCACGTTCTGTTTAAAATTGTATTAATCGTGTCTGGAAAAAGTTTTTGCACCAAAGTTAAACAAAAAAAAACTTTCTTTTTAATTTAGAGTCGCACACGGACAACTTAGTAAAAAACGTTTTCGCGATTAAATAAATTTATACTTCTTGTGTTTAACTTGAAACAAAAAACAATTTGTGCTGTTGAGCATTAATTTAACTAGCTCTGCGTTTTGCCGTCGGGAAAACAAGCACCAAGACACAAAAAGCGTAACAAATTTTGTTTTTTTTTTAAACAAGTTGTCCGTCGGTTCGTTGTTTTCTACGTATTAGAAAACAAATCATTGTTTTAAGAAGATTTTATCAACATATTTTCTTAATATATTGTGACATAAAGTTAGTGAAAATTGTATTGCGAATTTTTATGCACCCACGCACATACTCACACGCACACACGACACTTCTATTGGCCTTAGATATTATTATTGGTGCATTACTATTGCAGAATATATTGTGCTGATATTTTAACTTGTTTTTGACTGTTTGGTTTCACATTCATTATTATTCAATTATTTCGTTAATAATCGCGAGTTTTATTTACAAATTAGAAAACAAACATTTTTATAACAGAATGATAAAAACACAGAAAGAAGCCGACACGAAAATAAAAGAAAAACAAGTGGTCGAACAACAAGTGTCAATTGGAGCACAAAAGGGAATCAACAATCAAAGCTACTGGAACGAGTTCGAAAAAGGGTTGCCAGATCGACGGGAAAAATTATCGCACGTATTACGATTGTCGTTGTTGGCACTTTTTCGGTAAATTTAACAACTCGTAGTAAAGCAGGAACTTTCATTACCAGTTGTCGTCAACAATTCATTTTCAGGTATATTTCAACGCCTGTGGGATTTTGGACTTTTTTCTGGAAAATCATTAATATTTTTAATAACATTAATCAATACAGACAATTTATTCTTATATATTATAATTATTTGTTATACCATTATTAAAATAAGAATAACTACAAACAATATTGAATATTTTAATAAATATTTTTTCAATTTGATATTTTTACAGAACAATTTATACAAAAAAAAAAATAATAATAATACACTTATATCTCATTGGATTAGTGAATATTATTTTCTGCGAAGATTTTCTACATATTAGAAACAACGTAAACAGTACCGTGAGTGATTTTAGCTTGAATTACAAGAAAAATTCTACATATTAGAGACTTGTGATATTTTTTATTTCTATAAAAAACACCTTAAGCTTAAAACTCGCTTACTATTAAATTTTCTACTAATTAGAAAATTTTTTGCCGATTTTTCCGATTTCGTTTAATACATTTCGAGTGATTTTAGCTTAAATCTTAAAACAAAATCTACATATTAGAGTGAGGTTAAATTTTTTATTTTTATAAAAAAGTATTTAAAGCTTAAAATTCGCCTAATATTAAATTTTCTAATTGGAAAAGTTTGTTTTACTGGTTGCATTTTTTATTTTTATAAAAATGATTGTAAACGTAATATTCGCTTACTTTTAATTTTTCCACTAAAAAAAAAACAAAAAAAAAAACCGGTTTTTTCCGATTTCTTTTAATCAACTTCTTCGTTCAAGTTAAATACAATGGCGTAAATGAACTCTTTTTTGAGACATGTTGACACCATTTTTGATCTTGAAAAATCTTCAAAAATTAACGACAACAAATAACGACGATGATGAGAATACTTCCGTCGTGAAAGTTAAGTATCGTTCATGTTATCAAGCCTATGTACGATGTCTATCGAAAATGAACGAACTATCAGACCAGCTGTCAACGTCCAAGAGAAGTCATGAGGAACTGGATGTTACGAGAGTGGAAATGCCGATTTCGGGCCATAACATAAACTTGCCGCCATGTGATACCGAGCTGTTTCACGGGGATTATTTGACATGGCCGTCCTTTAGGGACATGTTTTCCGCCATCTATGTATCGAATATTCGGCTGACACCTGTTGAGAAACTGTTTCATCTCAATCAGAAGACCCGTGGAGAGGCAAAGGAGATTGTACACAAATCTCCTCTGACACATGAAGGATTTACAACAGCCTGGAAAAATTTAACTGATCGATATGAAAATAAGCGAATTTTGGTGAACAGTCAGCTAAAGGTTTTATTTAATCTGCCAGCTGTAACCAACGAGTCTGGAAGTGCCATAAAAAACTGCAAAGGGATATAAATAATTGTATATCAGTTCTTACGATGCACAAGGTTGATATAAGCAATTGGGATGCGATATTTACATACTTATGTTCAACGAGGTTGCCAAAAACTACGCTCTCCTTATGGGAGCAATCGATTGAGGACAAGGCGGAAATCCCCAAATGGGCCGACCTTGATAAGTTTGTAACTAGTCGTTTTCAGACATTAGTAACTGTGAGTGACTTTAGAGGCGCGGTGCCAAAAGGGCAAAAACCAAGCGCACCTTCACCGAATGTGAAGAGTCAACACATATCAGGCAAATGTGATGAACAGTAATTGCAAGCTGTGTAAAAATCAGCAACATGCGTTAAAGTTCTGTCCAAAGTTTTTGGCCATGAGCATAAATGACAGATCGTGAGCTGTGAGGCGTTTGCATTGCTGCCTCAATTGCCTGTCAACGGGCCACAATTCTAAGAATTGTAAAAGCGGGTACAACTGCTCTTCGTGTGGACAACGGCATCACTCGTTGTTACTCAAAGATTTCAAAGGTACAAATAGTGTAGTGCACTTCAATCTAAACATTTCTATAACTCTAACTTAAACACATTTATTCCATGCAATTGTTATTTATAAACATTTAACACATAAAGATCTAGTCTACAAACTAACATTTCTATAAATGTAGCCTAAGCACATTTATGTAGCAAACAAACAAAACAAACACATAATTATTGTTTACATTCTTACTCGCTTGCACATTATGTTTACATAACTGTTTATTACATAACTACACTAAAATGACTACATAAACTAATATTCTACTTAGTTACAATTATATTTAATAAGATATATATTTAATTTTGTATTTATTTTTAAGTTAAAAAATACTGTTACTTGGCATTATAAGCCGAAGAAAATCTGAAAATAAAATCACTAAAGTTTTGAGCTTTAAACCAACAGCTCCTTTTATTTTTCTAAGCGCCTGAATGCACTTTCGAGTGACGGCGCAAAGAAATCTTTTTTTTTTAAACTGGCCAGTAGCGCTCTTAAGCGCTGGCAATAATAATATACGCGTATTATTAAAATAACCGCGTAAAACTTTAATAAACGTAAGACGCGTAAGCCACGTATGAGTAAAAGTCGCGCGTCCAACATTACATGGCGATCCTGCAACACGGACCAAGGAATCAATTAAAAAAAAATTTTTGTTTTGCGGACGAAAACGCAATGGTGTCGTGAACGCACCGAAATTCAGTCGCGTATTTACACTGAAGAGTACCAACGGCAATCAGATGCGTAAAGAGCAGTCGATGCAGCAAAAACAATATCATCGACAATAACAACCACGAAATTAATCATAAACACATTAACGATGCGAAGCAGCAACAACAACAACATAAACAACAACAACAACAATATCAACAATAATCAAAGTAACAACACATAAAAAGCAGTCAATGCAGCAGCAAAAACATTATACAAGATTTTTCCTTATGCATTCTTTTATTGAGTTCGAATTATTAAAAAAATTAATCATCATGAAAAACATAAATATTTTAAAATTTACAAAATTAAATCAATTTTTCATTTTATTATTTTGGAGCAGCATTTTGAACAAAAAAAAAACATTTTTTTTAAGGCATTAAACAGTTTAACTTGTTTAAACAAAAACAAAAATTATAAAAACAACACTCACATACACACATTTTTATAACTTATATATTCTTGCAAACAAAACAAATGCACATATGTTTTTTTTAGTTTGGCTTTTCCGCTTTTGCCAGCTGCAACAAAACTAGCTATATATATTTGTTTTTAAACACGATATACACAATAATTCCACATACCTAATAATTGTTGTATCCCACAACATTCGCCTGTACACTTTGTACACCCCGACCTCACACGATGCTCCTAAAAACAATTAACCAAAAAACCAATTAAGAACATAATACTTTTTAGAATGCGGTACAAAAAAATCTGTTTAATCTATACGTCACCGTATAGCAGATTTCTTAGTACAAGCGCATAAATAACAAACAACCTTTTGTTTGTTATTATGAACGAACGACCGAGACCCAATTTGAGTACGGTGACTCAAATTGCCGGGGTTCATGAAAATAAAAAGACTGACCTAATTTAAGCGCACACGCTTAAATTACCAAATAAACAAAACCAATGCTTTGCTTTTAGTTGTCAAGTGTTTCTGGCTACAACGTCGGCGGCAACAAAGCCAAGACATTGCACTGTTGGGTGCATCGGCATCAGCTTGCACGGTCAGCATAAAGCCGTTCGTTTACCTACCCTAGCTGCAGCGCTGTTTGCATAGTGCATTGCCAGCAACTGCGTAGCATGCAAAGTGTGCGTGATCGCGTACCGCTAAGGGGAAAGTAAAATGACAATATGTAAATTTACTTTTACATATTGAGTAGGCACTATTTTAATTATGTATTGGTAAATAATTTCCACTTATTGGAAATTATAGGAATATCGGGAAATTAGGAACATCATTGGAAAGTAAAAACTTTCTTTATAAACCCCTGCGTCGACCAGAAACTGGCAGAGCTAATTTTGAACGAGTTTTACAAAGGTCGCAGCCTCGCCTAGACAGCGGGCCTTTTAAAACATTTGAAATAAAGAAAACTAGCTTAAACGCTAGCAAAATAACTTAATCGTTTTAATTGCTCCCGTCTTTGGTCTCTCTTCTCCTTGCGGAAAGCACGGAGACCACGGACGTTAAATACAACATTTGGTGGCAGCGGTGGGATACGCTCCATCCCAGAAAAAAAATAACAAACCCGAAAGTAAAGTTTTTTTATAAAAAGTAAATTTAAAATATTAAAGTTTTTAAAGCGTGCCGAGGCTTAAACAGCGGCAAGTGACATAATAAAATTTTTAAAGCGTGCCAAGGCTTAAACAGCGGCGAGTAAAAAAAAAATAAAAAGTGAACGATTAAAAGTGAAAAAAAAGACCAGGTTAACCAGCTTTAAGACGTGAAGTCTCCTGGCCCAACTCTAAAAAAAAAGACCAGGGTAACCAGCTATAGGGCTACTAAGAGCCTCCTGGCATCAACATTATCAGTGAACCAATTCAACAAATTCAGCAAAGCACCAACATCAGCACCAACATCAACGGAAAACATAGAAAAAAAAAACAACAACAGCCAACAGAGACGACACCAAAGTCAACGAAAAATCCTGGTAACATCAAGAAAATCAAAGTATAAAAAGAGTAAGAAAGCATTAATTTCTAAGTATTATAAATATTTTTTCTGAAAACACTTTATTAAACACAATACCCATAACCTTTGGTTAAAATTCATGTGAAACATAACAATAATAATATATGTATATACAAAAAAAAATAATATTTTGTAATTGAAAGTTTTTGCGTGAAAAAAAAAATATTTCAAAATTCTTAATCGTCAACGCGCGGCTAAGGTAGTTCAGAACTTTGCTTCTCTACCATTTTTCGACTCCTCTTTTTACTCTTACGCGGAAGATCCTGAGTACTTCAATATGGATCTTAAATTTACGTTAAATGATATATATAATATCGTTCCGGTATTTAACGGCAATCCGGCCGATTTAAACAAATTTATAGCATGTGGCAATATTCTGTTTTCATCTGCAAGGACAGACGCGGAACACAGCTTCATTCTTGAAGTAGTGAAAACTCGTTTGGAAGGTTCTGCCTTTGAATTAATACAATTCAAATCTTTTGCCAAATGGAATGATTTGGTACGAGATTTGGAGACAGAATTCAAAGAAGAAAAATCGAGAACCTCTGCCCAGAATGAAATGTTAACTGCCAAACAGCGATCACAGGAGCCAGTTAAAGAATTTGGCGAACGAATAGGGAAGTTGCTACACTCGTTAAATTCTGCAACATTTGCCAGTACTAACGAAGAATCGGTTAGGAAGTATTTAAAAGCTGAAAACGATAGATTAGCTATACAGGTATTTGAGGATGGCCTACGAAACCAAAATTTACGGCTGATTTTAAAAGCTCATAACGAGCGTGACTTAAAAAAGGCTATAGCTTATGCTGAAGAGCATTCAGTGCGGCTCGAAAAATCGCCTCAAATTGTACATACTCAAAGTAAACCTACCTGTAGTTACTGTAAAAGAATAGGGCACACACAGGAAACCTGCTATAACAAAAGCAACAATTTAAATTTTAACAACACTTCTAATTATCCTCCCTAAAACAAACCAAATTATCATAGCATAAAAAAAGAAGTACAAACAATATTTTGTACATACTGCAAACGTCCAAACCACACGTACCAAGAGTGTAGGTCTCGACTGCGGAACGCTGAAAATTTTCAAAATCGAAGGGTTAATAGTGACTCAAATACACATTGGAATCCTTTCAGGAACCAATGCAGTCATTCCAAACAAGCACACCACGCAGAAAACTCATCGGGAAACTAAATTGCACGGGAGGAAAACATCGGCAGTTCCTCCCAAATGCAGATAACAGCCGACGTGCACCGAGCACGGCTTTAACAAAAAAACTTTCAATTTCTTTTATTAAGGAATATAAGGATCCGGTGATCCGCATAAAATTAGGATCTTCAAGTGAAAAATTAACATCCTTACTAATAGACACCGGCGCAGAAATTAGTTTACTCAAAGACTCAGACAATAATCTAAATTTAAATAAAAATTTCAAATACACTGTCTCTACAATATCAGGAAATAAAATGCAAACGTTAGGGGAACAAACACAAACAATTAATGTTCCGTATGATAAACAAATTTTAGTTTTGAGTCATCAATTTCAAATTCTCCCTAAAAATATTAATCTGTCATATGATGGCATAATAGGCAATGACTTCCTATCTAAATTGAATTGTAAAATAGATTATTTAAATAAACAATTAGAAATACCATTAGACTGCTCGAATGCAGCAGTGAGTATTCACAATAATAAAAATACATTTATTAAAGATGAAAACTTTTCGAAGAAGTGCAACAAGGTGCTACCTACGGGTAACAAAAGGATTTGCGAAAATAGGAAAGAGGAACAGGAGTATGCGCCGTATGGCATAAGTATGGCATACTGAGAGTCCTCAACAACCTAATGTCTACGGGCCACAATCCATTACCTTGCCACCTCGAATTGAAATATTCGTCAAAAATAAACAAAATATATTTAAGCAGGAAACCAAGGCTTTACCTACGGGTATTGAAAAGAATCGTACAAAATGGGAGGAGGAACAAAAGGATGCAGCACAAAGCATAAGCCATCACAAGAGTCCTCAACATCCCAATGTCTACGGGCTGCGATCCATTACCTTGCAACCTCGCTGCAAACAACTTGTAGAGATCCCTTTTGAATATACAAAAGACGCAGTGATCCACAAGAAACAAATAAACCCAGGAGTATATTTGGCAGAAACCCTGGTACGCCCTATCAAAAATAAAATAAAAGTTATCTTCATGAATACTACAGAAGAAACTAAAACAATAAATTTAAACACAATTCACTACGAGTGGGAAAAGATAGAAAATTTTAACGAAGTCAAATTAAACAGAACAAAAGATTTAGTAAAGGGTAGATTAAAAAAAATAGAAACAGCCATTGAGCTTAAACATTGTAATGATGAAGAAAAGAAATCAATTTTTGAAATTTGTAGGAATTATAATGATTTATTCTATTTTAAAGGAGACCATCTTACAGTTACAGATACAGCTGACCATGAAATTATTACAGAAGAAAATAAACCTCCTTTATTCGTTAGGCCGTATAGACTCCCTGAAAGTCAACGACAAGAAATTCACAAACAAGTTAATGAAATGTTGGAAGACAATATTATTCGATCAAGTTCAAGTCCATGGAACTCACCTCTTTTATTAGTTCCGAAAAAAGCAGACTCTGACGGCCAAAAACGCTGGAGAGTCGTAGTAGATTTTCGCAAGCTAAATGATTTAACAGTTGGAGATGCATACCCCTTACCTAATATTACAGATATATTAGACCAATTAGGAAAAGCTAAATACTTCAGCACACTAGATTTAGCTAAAGGTTTTCATCAAATTCCTGTTAAGGAATCTGATAAATGCAAAACTGCATTCAGTACACCATTCGGACACTACGAATACAACCGAATGCCATTTGGGTTAAAAAACGCCCCTGCAACGTTTCAAAGACTCATGAATAACGTACTCATGGGGTTGCAAGGCTTCGAATGTTTCGTTTATGTCGACGACATCGTAGTTTATGGTTATGATTTAACAGATCATAATAAAAAATTAACAAAAATATTTGACCGATTGCGTCTACACAACCTAAAACTACAACCTGATAAATGCCATTTTTTAAAACAAGAACTTACCTATTTGGGGCACATCATTTCAGAGGACGGTATAAAACCAGATCCGGAAAAGATTAAAGTAGTCAAAACATATCCAACACCAAAAAATGCGAAAGGCATTAAGTCGTTTTTAGGATTAGCTGGCTATTATAGAAGATTTATAGAAAACTTTTCAAGCATATCGAAACCTCTTACGAAACTACTAAAAAAAGATGTAAAATTTAATTGGGACGCATTTTGCGATGAAGCATTCTCAAAACTGAAAGATAAATTAATTAACCCTCCAATATTATCATACCCTGATTTTGATGAAGAATTCATAGTTACGACAGATGCAAGTGACGTGGGACTTGGGGCTGTTCTCTCCCAAGGTATAATTGGCAAAGACAAACCAATATGTTTCGCAAGTAGAACGCTAAATGACGCTGAAACACGCTACAGCACCACGGAAAAAGAATTATTAGCTATTGTTTTTGCTGTAAAACAATTCCGACCTTACGTCTATGGTAAAAAGTTCACGATCTACACTGATCACAAACCACTCGAATGGCTAATGAAGCTTAAAGATCCAATGTCTAGATTAGCAAGATGGAGAATATTATTATCAGAATATGAATATACAATAAAGTATAAAGCAGGCAAAGTTAACACAAATGCGGATGCACTTAGCCGCATTGAAAATGAAAATAAAGTCTTAGTTATGACTCGTCAAATGAAGAATAATAAAGAAAAATATGAAAATACGCAGACAATTATAGAAGAGCCTGAAAGCACAAGGACCGATGAAAAATGTAAAATATTAGAAACTAAAGAGGCAATTTATTCAAATAAAGAAGCGAAATTAAAAGTATTAATATTATAGATAGTAAAATCACTCGAAGAAAAAATAATAGTAAAAAGAATACCAGAATTTATAAAGCCACTAATAGGAGAAATAGAAACATATCCTCTTACAGAAAAAGAAAATTTAGTTGCAACAACATTACCAATACCTTTCAGAAGCATAAAAGACCAACAAATGGCAAGAAAAACATTATTAAAAATAAAAAATAGTCACAATAACAAACCCATGCAATCAATTGCCATATCACTGCCCAGCTTCAACATACAATTCAAAGAAACTTTTAAACTATTACTTACCGAAATCTTTGGAGACAATACAATATTTTTGCATACAAATCAAAGAATAACTTTGGAAAATCCTGAAGAAATAAGCAAAATATTAGCAGAATATCATGAATCGCCACTCGGAGGACATCAAGGAGTAACCAGAACATTGAAAAGATTGAAAATATATTATTACTGGCCTACGATGAAGACAGATGTCCAAACCCATATAAAAAAATGTGAATCATGTCAAAAAAATAAGCTAAATAAATCTCCAAAAATGCCAATGAAAATTACAACTACAAGCTCAGCACCGTTTGAAAGAGTAGCATTGGACATAGTCGGTCCACTTCCAATTAGCTATAAAAATAACAAATACATTTTAACATTCCAGGATGATTTAACTAAATTCACCGAAGCTATACCTTTGGAAAATGCAGAGGCGACAACAGTTGCCAGGGCTTTTGTAGAGCAAATACTTTGCAGATTCGGTTTTCCAGAATCACTATTAACCGATCAAGGCACAAATTTCCTCAGCGAATTATTTAAAGAAGTATGCAAATTGTTAAAAATTAAAAAATTACAAACTACTCCATATCATCCACAAACCAACGGAGCACTTGAACGTAGCCACCGTACTTTAGCTGAATATCTTCGGCATTATGTAAATAATGACCCCCTCACTTGGGACGATTGGATCCCATACGCTATATTTGTTTTTAATAATACGCCACATACTAGCACTAATTTCAGCCCCCATCAATTACTTTATGGATATCCTGCCAAAATTCCTTCAAATTTACAAAAAGATCCAACTTTAAATTATAATTACGAAAATTACGCCAATGAGCTGAAAGCACGACTACAGCATGGATTTAAAATTGCAAGACACACGTTAAAAACTAAAAAGGAAAAATCAAAAGAATATTATGATAAAGGTTCAAAACAGAAAATTTTCAACGTCGGAGAAAACGTTTTAATTAAAAATCAATCAAGAAAAAATAAATTTTCATCATTATGGGAAGGACCATACGAAATAATAAAAAGAATTTCACCTCAAAATACAGCAATAAAAATTCGGAACAAAATTAAAGTCTTACACAATAATAATCTCAAACAATTTTCAGATTGAAATAACAAACACACACAAAAAAAAAACCCATCCACAAAATTAATAATAAACAAAAAAAAAAAAAAAAAAAAACTCAAGTCAAATGGAATCTAAGGAAAACATGTCTTTTTCAGATCATGTCGCTGATCATCTTAATAACATTAACATCCTGTGCATACGCATCTGTAAAAATAACTCCAATACAACACAACCCAGGAATATACTTCGAAGAAATAGGAGACCTACAACTGTATACAAACGAATGGACCATAATAGCATACTACAATATCACTGACTTAATCCGAGGGATATATAGTATGGCAACCACCATTGAAAGCGTAAACAAAATCTGCAACCAAATACCTTCAGATAATGAACTTTCAACCATATGCAACAGTACCGTCTACGAAATAAATCATTTAACTGCTGAGCTACGACAAAAAATGGACGTTCTACAGCCAAACTACAGATCTAAAAGAGCCCTATTTGGAGTAATCGGAACTATTGAAAAGACCCTATTCGGAACACTTAGCGAAGAAGATGCAGAGCATTACAACGGTCAAATAGATAAATTAGAAAAAAATGAAAATCATCTGCTCGATTTAATTAAACAACAGACTTTAATCATAGAAACTACAAGCAACATATTCAACAAATCACAGTCAAATCTAGATCATCAGGTCATCGCAATGGACAACAGGATAACTAATATTCAGCAACAAATGACATAAATTTTAAAATCAAAACATGATGCTAGGGCACCCCTTCAAATGGAAGCCCTCACCTCTCTTACAACACTAATGTTGATGCGCTACCAAAACGTCGTGGACAACCTTCTCGATTTAATGTCGAAAGCCAAACACGGCAAGCCGCATCCATCAATAATATTACCAGAACAATTAAAAATAATACTAGCCACTATAAGGAAATCTTTACCGTCCAATTTAAGACTCCCCTCTATTCTCAATAACAACATACTAGCACTTTATCAAATTTCATCAATGCATTCAAAAATAATGGACAATAAAATTATTTACAAAATCACAATTCCACTACCATTTAGCACTACTTATCAAATTTATAACGTTATTCCATTTCCTACGGCTCACTCAAACAAACTTATTTTTATAAACTCCGATATTAAACAAAATCGATCACGAGAGAGAACATTACTACGAGGTTACAACCGAAGAACTAAAAAACTGCATCAAAATCGAAAACAAACAGCATCTATGTCACACAGAACATCCAGTTTACACTATAAATACTCAAACTGCCAACTGCGTTATTAAATTACTAACGAACGAACAAACCCTACAACAAATTGCGAAATAAGAAAAACAGACATAGCAATAGTGTGGATTCAACTCACTCAAGCAAACAGATGGTTATACTCAACAATAGACAAATATCAGATAAACATCATATGTGAAGAGAAAGTTGAAACATTAACTTTAACAAAATCAGCCATAATCGACCTTGATGAAAATTGCTACATAAAAACACGAGACTTAACATTAAGAAGTTCTAGCACAAAAATAACAACCGTCAACAACTATTACCTGCCTCCATTAAACATTTCACAGATTACACACGACCAAAGAAACACTACACAAACAAACAAAGTCCTACAGCCGGTCGTACTAAACAAAAACTTCGATACTCACGAGTTAAACTATTTATCTAAACTAATTTCGGACCAAAAAGCCGATGAAAATACGAATCTACATCAGATAAATAAGCATGATGTGCATCACTATAGCTTGATCTACGGCATTATCGTTGTCCTAACCCTTTGCGTGGTCTACAAAATATACATACATTACGCACATGGTAGAAAAAGAAAAACCATAACACACACAGCGGACACTTCAGAAGACAACTACGCTAAGCCACGGTTTGTTTTGCCACCGTCTGCACAACACATGTAACGAACTCAACATTATCAAAAACAATAAAAACTTTCAACGACCCTGAGTCAGAAATTTTCAAATCAGCAAAATTTTTACTATAAAAACCAGAACACAAAATTCAAAATTCATTCAGTAAAATTTTAACAATGCAAGCAACACTTAAGAAGGAAACAAAAATAAACCACATGAAAGTACTCTGGACGTACATTGGGCGCAAGGACCGCGAACCCACGGAGGCAGATTACGATGACGAGGAGGCGGCCATTCGAGAAATCGGAGAAGCAATCGACAAGGCAAAAGAGCAAGAAATAATAAAAAACTACAAGTCAAGGCAATTTTACGGAGACGATGAGGAAACAGCAGATTTCGCGGCAGAGTACCAACTGGTACTAAAAGCGCAGGAATGGCGTGAAAAAAGGTACCTTGATGGGATTTACAAATAATATGTAACATAAAATAATTATAATAAAAAAAAACCCCCAAAGTTGTTATCATTTAAAAAAAAAGAGATCAGTTTTTCCTTTGCTAGCAGTTTCAGATTCCTGGCAGATTAGGTTTTAGCCAATTTTCCTAGGTCGTTCGTCAAATTGACATTCCGCAATAAAAAAAAAATATGTTTAGCAAATTACATGGGTTGTCGTTATCCGGACCGATACGGTATGTATATCGAACGAAAAAGACAATAAAGAATTTAAAAAAAAAAAAGATGAAAAAGAACAAAAAAATTTTTTTTTTGCAAAAGCTTTCAAACAGGAAATATACAAATCCAATCGAACTTAAAAATTCAAAAACTAAAAGATATCTATATTTGAGCAATTGTCTCAAAAATGCATAATGCACATAAAACAAAAATTTATATATTATAGGCACGTAAACACATAAAAAAAAAAACAAAAAAATTTAATAGTCTAGTGCTATAACATATTGTATAACTACTCTAATTAACAAAAAAAAAAGAAAAGAAAAGCACAATTATATATATTAGAAAATGGTCAAAAATATTCAAATTATATAAATAAAAAAATATTATTACCTAAAACTCATTAATTATACTTCGGTAACAAAACAAAAAAAAAATAATATATTTCTAATACTATATCCCTTACTCATTTTTGTAAAAAAAAAAAAAAAAAAAAAAAAAAACAAAACACAACTTACATATTATTAATTATATAACCTCACACAAAAACAAAAAAAATATATATATAGAGATAATGTACAAAAAAGACATATAATCATTAATTTTTCTATTACAATTACTATTACTATATATTTAACTAATCAAAATAAGTTAATTAATTGAGAAAAAAAAAATGTATATAAATTTAAGCTTTACAGTGTAATGTAAAGCTACGTCAGTTTCTGAAAATCGACCCGACCTGCAGAAAATTTTTGCCTCCTCAAGGAAAAAATTTTCTTTTATAAGGGGGGAGGGATGTTGTATCCCACAACATTCGCCTGTACACTTTGTACACCCCGACCTCACACGATGTTCCTAAAAACAATTAACCAAAAAACCAATAAAGAACATAATACTTTTTAGAATGCGGTACAAAAAAATCTGTTTAATCTATACGTCACCGTATAGCAGATTTCTTAGTACAAGCGCATAAATAACAAACAACCTTTTGTTTGTTATTATGAACGAACGACCGAGACCCAATTTGAGTACGGTGACTCAAATTGCCGGGGTTCATGAAAATAAAAAGACTGACCTAATTTAAGCGCACACGCTTAAATTACCAAATAAACAAAACCAATGCTTTGCTTTTAGTTGTCAAGTGTTTCTGGCTACAACGTCGGCGGCAACAAAACCAAGACATTGCACTGTTGGGTGCATCGGCATCAGCTTGCACGGTCAGCATAAAGCCGTTCGTTTACCTACCCTAGCTGCAGCGCTGTTTGCATAGTGCATTGCCAGCAACTGCGTAGCATGCAAAGTGTGCGTGATCGCGTACCGCTAAGGGGAAAGTAAAATGACAATATGTAAATTTACTTTTACATATTGAGTAGGCACTATTTTAATTATGTATTGGTAAATAATTTCCACTTATTGGAAATTATAGGAATATCGGGAAATTAGGAACATCATTGGAAAGTAAAAACTTTCTTTATAAACCCCTGCGTCGACCAGAAACTGGCAGAGCTAATTTTGAACGAGTTTTACAAAGGTCGCAGCCTCGCCTAGACAGCGGGCCTTTTGAAACATTTGAAATAAAGAAAACTAGCTTAAACGCTAGCAAAATAACTTAATCGTTTTAATTGCTCCCGTCTTTGGTCTCTCTTCTCCTTGCGGAAAGCACGGAGACCACGGACGTTAAATACAACATAATTATATTTTTTTAAACACAATTTTTTTCTATTTAATATACGCACACGCGACCGGCATAAATTTCATTCAAGAACTAAACGTCATTTAGTTCTTCGTTTCCTTTTGTTTACTTTCTTAGGGTAACTAATGTTCTAAATGATGGTACTACCACAGGGTGTTCCATACGAATTAAAATATAAATAAATTTATCTATTACAAAAAAATTTTATACGGAAATAATTGAAAGAAACATTTTAATATTAGAAAAATTTATATTAAACTTTAAGAAAAGTAAAAACAGAAAATACAGTGGTGAATACGTAAAAAGTTAGTTGAATTTTTTTCAAAATATAAAAGTTGAAACAGAGAATATTAAAGACAATGAAGATTGTCGAATTTTAAAAGTAAAATTCAACAATATATATTATGAAGTTGTGAATATAATAAATAATTTAATTATAAAAGTAAATAGAAAAAGTTTAAAAGAAATTTGTAATATAGATTTAGATTTATCAAACATTTGGAAGGAAGAGAAAATTTCGCCTAAAATGTCAAATTTCGACATTAATGTGGTTGGTAAAAACCTACAAGTTTTTAAAGGAGACTATAATGGATTAGAGGATTTTATTGTACAAACAGAATTATTGCATGATTTAGTGAAGGATGATGATAAGGAAATTTTTGTTAAATATATTTATAATTTTAAATTAACCACCCAAGTACGCAGTATACTTGGACGTTCAAACCGGCCTTCTACTTTTGCGGAATTAAAAACTTTATTGGAAAAATCGTACCCAAATCCGAAAAATTTGCAACAAATATTAAATGAATTTAGTTCACTGAAACAAAATAATATGCCAATAGCAGCTTTCAGAGAAAAATTGGTAGAACTTTTAGAACAGCTAAGTGCGTATGAAATAAAAAGTCTAGAAAATCCGAGTAAGGACGCGAAAGATGCGGTATACAAAATAAATGAGAGTATGGCACTCAATATTTTCACAAAAGGTGTCGATACAGAATATAGAAATATATTACTAGCAAATCCACCGAAAACTTTTGGTGAGGCTGTTGAGAGGTGTATGACAGTAGAAGAAGATTTAAAGGCTAATGGAAACAATATTTTTCAAATTAGAAACAATTTTAGAGAACAGAGATATAACAATAATTTTAATAATAATCAGAGAAATTATCAAAATAGCTATTCAAACAGCAATTACAGATATAATAACAATAGCAACAATTTTAGAATCAATAGTAATAATTCAAATCAAGGCTTTAACAGAAACAGAAACTTTCCAAACAATAATAATTTTCAAAATAACAACAGTTTTCGGTACAACAATAGCACAAACAGAAATTTTAGCAGGAATAATAATAATAATTTTCATTACAATGTGCAAGGAAACGGCGATGGCCGGGTAGCAGGAGCTGTTACCCGCAGAGGCCAAAATTAATTTTACAACTATCAAAAAACTTATCTAATTTCATAATTTTAAAATGTAAAAATTCAAATAGAACTTTAAAATTCCTTATAGATACGGGAGCTGATATTTCCGTTTGCAAAGTTGAAAATGCTAGCAATTTAAACACAAGATATATTACAAAGATAACAGGCATAACGAACGAAACTATAGAATGTATTGGTACATCAAATTTAAAATTTTATATTGAAAATGAGGAAATTGAACATAATTTTCAAATAGTTGAAAATGATTTTCCTATAGCAACAGATGGAATAATAGGCCGAGACATGATGAGGAGGTATATGTCAAAAATAGATTACGAAACATGTACAGTTACATTTATAATTAATGAAAAAGAAATAATATTACCAATAATTTTAAAGGATTTTTATAATGTTACGGTACCCGCACGAACAGAAGCGGTAGTCCTGATCGATATCAAAGTTAAAGAAGATAGCATAATTCTTAATGAAGAAATTAGTGAGGGAGTATTTTTAGGAAATAGTATTATACCCGCGAACGGAGTAGCGCACGTCAAGTTGATGAATACAACCAATGAAGAGATAAAAATAAAAAGTTTTAATGTGAAAACTAAACCATTAAGTAATTACAACATTTTTCACTGCAAGGAAAATAAACATTTTAATAAAAATAGGCTGAACAAACTTTTAACCAATTTGGATATTGGATGCAATGGATCAGAAGTCAGAAAATCGATAATAGATATCATCGCAGAATATCAAGATATTTTTCATCTCCCTGGAGAACATTTAAGCGTCAATAATTTTTATAAACAACAAATACAAACAGATTCGACCCCTGTTTACATCAAAAATTACCGACTGCCACAAACACAAATGACTGAAATAAATGAACAGGTTGACCAACTGCTACAGGACAACATCATAGAACACTCAATTAGTCCGTACAATTCCCCACTACTCGTGGTCCCAAAAAAATCAGCGGACGACACAAAAAAATGGAGACTAGTCGTCGATTTTAGAAAGCTTAATGAAAAAATCGTGAGTGATAAATTTCCCCTGACCAAAATTGAAGACGTACTTGACAGACTCGGAAGAGCTAAGTACTTTTCGACATTGGACATGACCAGCTCGTTCCACCAGATAGACTTAGACGAAGACTCGCGACCACTTACCTCATTTTCAACAGGAAACGGACATTTTCAATTTACCCGCTTACCATTCGGACTTAAAATTTCGTCTAATAGCTTTCAACGTATGTTGACGATAGCATTGACCGGGTTAGACGCAGAAGCCTTTTTGTACGTGGATGATATAATTGTATTTGGGTGCAGCCTACAGCACCATAACGAAAGTTTGGCAAAAGTATTTAATCGGATGAGAAAATTTAACCTGAAGTTAAATCCAGATAAATGTTCATTTTTGAAACCTGAAGTTGTTTATCTTGGGCATTTGATAACAAACGAAGGCATAAGAACAGACCCAGCAAAGAATAAAGTAATACGAAACTACCCAGTACCAACAAACTCGGATGAAGTAAGGAGATTTGTGGCCTTTGCCAATTATTATAGGCGTTTTATACCGAAATTTGCTGATATAGCCAAAAATTTAAATGCATTGCTAAAGAAAAATACAAAATTTGAATGGAATGACGCGTGTCATCAAGCATTCGAAACTTTAAAATCAAAATTACTTAATCCACCAATTCTTCAATACCCTGATTTCGATAAACCATTCGTTCTAACTACTGACGCCTCAAATTATGCCATAGGTGCAGTATTGTCGCAAGGTGAGATCGGATCGGATTTACCAATTTCTTACGCAAGCAAATCACTCGGAAAGCACGATTTAAACAAACCAATTTTAGAAAAAGAATTATTGGCCATACACTGGGCGATAAATTTTTTCAGGCCTTATCTTTATGGTCGCAAGTTTTCAGTTGTCACAGACCACAGACCATTGGTGTCTCTCTTTTCGCATAAAAACCCATCGTCTAAAATGACACGTATTAGGTTAGACCTATGCGACTATGATTTCGAAATTAAATACAAAACAGGGAAAGCTAATACCAATGCAGATGCATTGTCTAGAATCATTATAAATAGCGATTCGCTTAAAGCGATGATTCCAACCGTTTTAGAAAACGAAAATACAAAAATACTAGCCATAACGAGAAGTATGGATAAAAATAAGCATGCAAAAAACTCAACCAGTAACAATTTAGAACGTATTCCAGGCAGGAAGATGCGGCGCCTTATTACTAGCGGAAATGGTTGAAGCGTTTTTAACAAATTTAGAAACTTTCAATAATCAGCTGTTCTTGTGGACAGATTCAACCATTATGTTGGCGTGGCTGCGTAAACAACCATGCGGCTGGACTTCTTTTGTGGCCAATCACGTCACTAAAATAAGCGAAAAGGAAGGAACAGAAAATTGGAGTCACTTGGACTCAGCGGATAATCCAGCTGATCTAGCCAGCCGAGGATTGGAACCACAGAATTTAAAAGATAATTCTTTGTGGTGGCATGGGCCCTTATGGCTACAAGAAGAATCTCAGTCATGGCCTAATCAAGTCGATGAGTATGACACCACTATGGAAGCTATAGCCATTAAAGCTCATGTGGCATGTGAAAAAAAGAGCGACATATTGGATCGTTTTTCGTCACTGCCTCGAGCCTTGCGAGTTCTATCGTACATATTACGATTCTTTCATCGAACTCACAGGGTTCATAAAAGTTATTTCGGTTTTAAGACTGTTGCAATATCGCAGCAAGAAATAAAAGAAACCTCAAGCAGACTTGCTATTGAAAGCCAAAAGTTGGGTTATCCACTAGAGTATACCCAGTTATTAGAGAAAAATTTGATTGACTCAAAAAGTTCGATGTTAAATTTGAACCCATTTCTTGATAACCAAAAAGTACTGAGAGTGGGCGGACAGTTAGCTGAGACCGAGCATATCTCTTATGATAAACGGCATCCAGTTATTTTGCTATATGATTTCCAATTCTCTAAGCTACTTGTGAAATTCACCCATGAAGTCTCAATTCATGGTGGGAATCAGCTTGTATTGCGTCTAACTCGGATGCAATATTGGATTCCCTGAGTGAAAAATATGATAATTGTAAAGTCTGTGTCATCGACCGCAAACGGTTGCAGACGTAAATGATGGCTTCCTTACCCCCAGAGCGAACTAAATAATCTTGCCCGATTGCTACCACTGGGGTAGACTTTACTGGTCCATATGACAAAAAATTATACGGGACGTTCGTGTCTCATCACCAAAGGCTATATCTGTGTCTTTGTCTGCTTTGCTACGAAAGCAATTCATTTAGAGGCTACTAGCGATCTCAGCACTGTCACTTTCCTGGCAGCATTCTCAAGATTCGTATCACATAGAGGATGCCCAGAGAAAATGTACTCCGACAACGGAACCAACTTTGTTGGTGCCTCACGTGCCTTTAAATAAGATTTTAAAGACTTTCTAAACGATTCTATAGATAAAGTGGTGTCAAAGTTTGCTCACCAAAATTTAACTTGGCACTTCATTCCAGCAGGTGCTCCCCATATGGGAGGTTTGTGGAAGCTGGGGTAAAAAGTTTTAAATTACACTTCCGAAAAGTAGCATCCGACATGAAATATACGTTTGAGGAGCTTTCAACATTGCTGTCGTGAATCGAAGCCTGTTTTAATTCACGCCCTCTCAGCCCTTTGTCATCAGATCCTTATGATCTAGCGCCTTTGACTTCAGCGCACTTTTTGGTAGGTGGACCTCTACTGGCTCCAATTGAACCAGATATTACTGAGAGCCCAATGTCAATTATAAATCGTTGGCGAAAATTTAAGGCATTAAATCAAAAGTTCTGCCAAATGTGGAAAACTGATTATTTAAGGGAACTTCACAAGAGATATAAGTGGAAATCCCCGCGTGTCGAATCGAAAATTGACGACTTAGTGGTTGTAAAAGCAGATAATCTTTCGGCCAATGAATGGCGATTAGGACGTATAGAAAAGGTTTATTTAGGTTCTGACCTTCGTATCCGAGTAGCCGATGTGTGCACTGAACGCGGAATTATAACGCGACCGGTGGTAAAACTTATTTTGCTACCGCCGATAGCGAATTAGATGTCTTCGTCCATAGTATTGTAGTTTCTTTGTGCGTGATGTCCCTCAGTAGACTTTGAGGGAGAGAGTAACGTATTTAATTTCTCTTTCAGCGCCATTATGTCCAGCAGTCAACAGCAGCTAGGTAGGAAGTGTCGTGAGTGCTTGAAACGTCACCCATTACGGTCCTGTCCGGCCTTTCTGGATGGCAACGTCGCGGAGTGGACCAGGCTAATCTTAATTTTCCGCTATTGCTCCAAATGCCTCTCCCCAGACCACCTTACCGACAAGTGTTCCAGCAACGGTCGGTGTCACTACTGTTCGGGAGCTCACCACTCCATGCTGCATCTTGGGCCGCATAAGCGTTTGGAGAAGTCACCGAGTCCTCCAGATGTAACCAGGCCTCGTTTGTCTCGGTCATCACGTCGGAGAAGGGCGACCACCGAAGGGGAGTCTGCTGCCCAGCCTCGTTTGTCGGACTCAGTGGTTAGTGGAGAGAGTCGACCGCCGCCTGAACATGAAGATGGTTACGGACGGTCACCTGCCCGATTGGCTCAAATCTTGAATGAGGTTCAAATCTCGCGGTCATTTCGTCGATCGCGGCGTAACCGAGCAGAGCGTCGCAACCGTGCTCAAGGTCGAGGACGGCCTACTCAACGCCACTCCAATAGTGGAACTTAGTGCTGGCCCTCGCCATCACCGTTGCCGACTATGCAACAGGTGACTCCGCAGCTCCCTACCGCGGTTGTCAAGGTGGTCGACAAGGGTCACCTGCATCGTGTTCGCGCCGTGATCGCCCATTGCGCTGAGATGTCTGTGGTGTCGCAAGATGTTGTTCGCCAGCTTGGGTTGCCAACACGACGGGTTGGCTCGCAAGAAGTTTGTTCCCTAACCCTCCGAGCAAACTACGAGTCCAGCCAGTCAGTGACAACCCAGGCCATCGTTGTCAGGAACTTCAATCGCATCACTCCAAGACGTAGCGCGGATGCGTCGATTCGGACGAGCTTTCCGAACTTGATGCTTGCTGACCCTGACTTTTTCACATCGTCCTCCGTCGGCATAGTGTTAGGGATAGATGTATACTCGCGAATTATGCAGCCAGGGATTTTCCCGAGTGGTCTGGGGGTCTTGTGACCCAAAATTAAATTTTTGGATGGCTGGTATCCGGCACAATTGCCCAATAACTCTCTTATAGAGTTAGGTTTTTTGGTACCTTTTTGTACAAGACATTATCAGAATTTTAATTAAATTTTGTACTTAAATTTTTTATTTGAATTTTCTACATTTGAATTTTCCTGAAACACTGCACTGTTCTTTTTAATTATAATTAATTAGCTTTTACTTTAAGATAATAAATATTATAATGAATTTGAAAAACCTGAGACTATGAATTGATCCACTCCTTTTTTTGACTAGATTTAAGATATATTAAGATTTATTACAGTAGTACTGCAAGAAGGCCGAGATGTTTAGGCCGCAACCTTAAGGGTTAATGAAAGTTTTTACTTTTCTTTTAGTGTCTTATCAACACGTTCCAGTATCGATTCTCGATACAAGAACGGGTCGCTCGATCGGCTTCTCCGAAGAGTTCTTTTGGCGGTTGCAATTATTCACTAATTGTATTGTCAAACAACCGAAACGAATAAAATTAAAACCAACATTTTTAGCGACATCCACATATTGGAAATCAGCGGTACTATTCAAACTTTTATTGTCCGCCGATTGAAGATAATTGTAGCTGCATTTAAGATATATAAATAAAAATAGTTAATTTTAATTTTACTTACACTAGCTGTGTTGTTTTTTTCCTTTGCTCTTCTTCCTCGCACTGCCATACAAACTTCGAGCACCAATTGCACGAAGATTGTATGCAAATTAGCAACTGATGTATCTTGCCATTGCAGCCAAATACCCAGCACTCCACTGTGAGAGAATACTCTCGGGAACAAACCATCACGGATTTGTTTAATTACACTTCCTTTTAGTGGGAGGCGTTCTTTAACCAAGGCTTTTTAGCAACTTCCACTGATGCCAGGCTTGTTGGCCACTACACCAGTTTTAGTCGCTGAGTGAGTATTTAAAGATTGCCCGTCTGCAGGCTGTTGGCCAGGAGTAGCGTTTAAAGACCGCGTGTCTTGTTCAGCTGAAGGCTTCACTTGGTTGGCATTCAAAGACTGACAGTCTTTGTTTTGTGTTTTTCAGTAAGTGCATTCATCTTGGTCGTGATCCTCCCCATCAAGATGAAGAGAGTTAAACCGATAGGCTCTGAGACCGCTCCCCGAACGGGATCGGGTCCAAATTCAGGGAACGAATGATCCCCGTGTGCAGCCCTGATCCAACCCGAGATTTGGTTCAAAGTCTGTCAGTAGAGTGATCAAAAAATAGAGAGGGGAAAAAGATGTCGTCCGTGCCGTAGCCCCAATGGCACAGTAAGGCCACAGTTATTCCTTAAGGCGGCCATGTATCAGAGAGGCGCCGCTCCAATACAGTCGGTATACCCCCTGACTGCAAATCATCCAATGGGCACGGTAACGCATGACACCCTGGATTAGGGTGTTTCCACAAAAGAACTAAAGGGTTTTTCCTTAAGACAGGCCCCTCAAAGCCGTAAGGTAAGACCCTACAGGGAGGAACCACTCTCGCCAGCAGCATTGTGTCATTGCAACTTAAGTCCCTACATTGCGTCAAGATTGTCACTCAGGTTGCATAACATTTTGCTTAAATTATTTAATGGGAAGTAAGAGTAATATATATATAAACTTAGAAATATATGTATATAAAAAAAAATTAAAGTTAATACAATTAATACAAACAGGTTATAGTAAGTGTGTGTTAGTGTTGAGTCTACACCAAAATATCGCGTGTAGAATTAAATGCTTAAAAATTTTCGTTCCTACAACATACTAAGCTTAAAGTAGGGTCACTAAGAAAAAGTGCAAATATAGCACACATACCAGATATTGAAATCTTATAATAAAAAGTGCATAATTAAAAAAAATAAACAATTTTTAGTGCAGCGGCACAGCACTTTTTAATTAATTTTTTTGCAAGTAAATAAGTAATAGATTTAGAAATTCATTTATATTGAATTTGCGATATATGATAGAACATAAATCTTGGATTTACTGTGGATAAAAAAGTATACCAAAAGAAACAGAGTACGAATGTTTAATAATTAATATGTTAAGAATTGAATTCAGTTTGAACTTATGAGTTGGGATCAATAAAAGGCCGCTGAATGTTTTGAAATTTATTAAGTAGAAGAGAGACCTTAAAAAAATCTCGGATGAAAATCAATAATACTGAAATACCAACAGTCATGGATGCATCGCCATTGCAAAAACACAAGAAGCGGAGGTTAATGCAGGAAAATTTATTATGTATTCAAGTAAAAGGAGCAACGAAGAGTTTTAATTATATCTGAACCAGTAGAGGGAAACCCGTTAATCAACATGGTTTGAAAATACCAGAGAGAGAAGATGAGTTTGAAAGAATTACATCGAGACAGTGAAGTTTACAGTGCATATGATTAACGTTTACAAGCGCATACGTCACTCAACAGCAGCTATTATTGCTCGCTAACAAATGTGCAACAAAAACAAAGCTTGTAGTTAGACACTGGTGTCGTTGACATGAAAGTGTGACGAATTGCATTCATGCTGAATGTCGTTGCCATGAAAGTGTGAGGAATTGCATTCATGCTGAATGTCGTTGAACTGTTTAATGTTTACATTGCACATATTTGTAAATAATCGTCAATGAAGATAAATTTTCATATGACAAAATTAATTTGATTTTTTTTTTGTAAATAATTACGATTTGTAAATATTATGATAATTAGAATAAGAACAAGCAAAGAAAGTTTGTAAAAAATATTAGAACAATATTAATAAAATTTCAGACTTGAATTATAAACTGAACTGTTCGCTAGTCGCTCAACTTTATTTATCAAGATCTCAAATAGTGCATTTTAATGCTCTGACAGTTGGCAAAACCTAGCTGCAAGTTAAACCCAAAAGGCAAAAATAGGGACCAATAGAAAAGCATTTTATCTTTAGCAAAACCCTTACATGGCGTAGCTCTGGCCCAACTTGATCCTGCTGTTGATATAACTTTACATGCTGTTAAAACATAAACCGTACAAAAGATTAGTGAAGCTGAGATGCAATGAAGGGTGTTGCAACGGAATATAAGAGTCATGACAAAGTTTTGGGACGAACATTAAAACAACACAACAAATTGAAGATGTGTCGAAAGTGCAGTAATGCAAACACGTTGCATCACAAATAACAGTCTTATAACTGATCGCAGCACATTCATTTTCATCAGATACAAACCCAGAATTGTGCAAATATGTGTCAGACATCGCAACAGCTTGAAATTTTGTTATTTTTAAAATTTTTCCTGAATATATGCTGGCATTTTAATGTGGAGCATCTTGCGATGGACGAAGTTTGGAGTTTTTCGACAGTTATTGAGCGAATTGGTGAACGACATTAATGATAATGAGGGTTCCAACAACTTTACCCGAATCACCCTGAGTAAATTGTTTTTTAAATTTTCAAAATGACCTGTTAACGCTAATATAAAATGGTTTAAACTTAAATAACCACATTTTAAGTGTTTGTGTTTGCGTTGCCATATGGCAACGACAGGGTGTTTCGGGTTAATACATACTTCAACAAGACTATTTGCTTAATACAGCTTATTGGTGACCAGTACCTAAAGAAAACACGCTATGACAGCTTTCCAGCGCACGGATGGACATCAGGGAAAAGTATAATTAAGGATAAAGAGCAACACTACATAAATACGGCAGTGGAAGCAGAAAAAAGATACAACATATCTAACGGATTAGGAGCAGAAGGGATCAATGAGGACTAGATTTCAACAGATGTATGCAAAATGGTGTTAATTAGTTAGATTTAATATATTTTAAATTAAGGGAATTGACATTTTGAAAATATTTAAGATATTAAACATAAAAAAGAAGGTATAACTTCAGAAGACATGCAAAAACTAAAATGTTTTTGTAGCAAATAAAAATGTAAGTTTGTCGGATTTGGAACTGATAATGTAATGTAATGTAATGTAATGTAATTGAAAGGTTTGCATATAAAAAAGAGAAAAATTTCTTAAGAGGAGGTCATATAACATTATGTAGGAAATTTTTTAATCTAAAATAATTAATGAATAAGAAAACAATCGTATAAACAGATCAAGAGTTAGAAGACAACTAACGATAATTTTAACCACTTCAAGGTAGAAATTTTCTTTGTGTAAGGGGGAAGAATGTTGTGACTCAAAAAGAGGTATTCCCCAAAATATTGTCGTTTTATTAATGGCCAAGTGCTGGCAATGAATGTTAATCCAACGCAAAAACAGAGCGGGCGATCAACACTCATTGAGTTACGGCATTTTGATATAAATTCAATGCCAGGGCCAGCAGAGTAAACAAACGAAATAAAGTAAAGCAAAATTAACACAATAAAAAGAACACTCATCTAACGCAACAACATTTTATTTGAAGACAATAACATAAAGCCAACAATTTACTTCTTCTTCGCGAATTTCGGCACGAGTCAACAAAAGCAGAGGTAAATTAATTCAAATGATATTTTATTGCTGTAGTTGGCATGCATACATTTTGGCTATGCGATTAACGTAGAGGTAGATTAATTTAATTTATATATTATTGTTGGTTTCAGCGCATTGGAAAATATGACCCAATTTTCCCATGCTGAACATGTTTGTACTCTTGTTCAGCTCAAGTGTAAGAATAAATAATGCTCGGTTATTAAATAAGTATGTATGTATATTTTAAAGAATGCTTTATTGCACAATTATAAAAATTATAACTTAATAATGATCTTAAACTAAGTTAAATTCTTAGACAAGATGCAGAAGACAATCTTGCACAAACACCAATGTATCAATAAGTAGAATTAATAAAGTTGTAAAATGAAAAAGAAGAAGCGAAACCAGATAGGCTATAAATGTCTTACTTATTTACTAAGTTGGCGCTACATAAGTTGGCCTCATCTAAGAATTTGCGCCAGCCATTTCTGTCTTTCACTTGCTGGCACCAGTTGGAAATTCCAAGCTTCGTCAAGTTGTCCTCTACTTGGTCTTTCCAACGAAGATGCGGTCGTCCTCTTCTGCGTTGACCGCCGCTGGCTACCGAATCGAATGTTTTCTTCACTGGAGCATCGTCTTTCATGCGCTGAACATGACCGAGCCAGCGAAGCCGCTCGATTTTTATGCGCTTGACTATGTCGATGTCAGCGTACAGCTCGTATAGTTCATCATTCCACCGTATTCGGTACTCGCCATTGACGCAGATTGGTCCGCAGATCTTACGAAGAATCTTTCTCTCGAATGCTCATACAATCTTTTCATCTGAACTGCTCAGCGTCCAGGTTTGTGATGCATAAAGTAGGACGGGCATGATGAGCGATTTATTATTATTATTTATTATTATTATTATTATTTATTATTATCACAAAAATTTAGCTTTCTTAAATAACATTATAACACTGTAACAATAATAATAATAATGCCACATTCTATAGGACACAAAGGAACTAGAGACGAATGTGGGTTAGCTTAAACAAATATGATATTTGTGTAAAAAAGCTTAAAATACAAGAAGTACAAGAATTACAAGAAATACATGGGGTCATCAGACAGAGTATTGACATTATAAATAAAATAAAATAAAATGAAATAATAAAATTTTGTAGCAAGAAAAAACAGACAAAGTAATTTTTGGTTTGATAATATGAAATAAAATTAACGGATAGATAGCAACATGAATACAAATGATTAATTAATTACATCAATAAGCGCATAAATATCTTCATAGGATTTATTAAAAAGCCAAGTTTTCACTTCCCTAAGAAAAACATGTTTATTACGAAGACATCTAACAAAATATGGAAGACAATTAAACAGTCTGCGACCAACCGAGGTAAAAAAGTTCAAGAAGTGACTTAAATTGTGTGGTGGAATCAATGCCAGTCTTTGATTGTTGATTCTCAGATTATAATTCAAATGACATCTATTGATTAAATAACCGGACCTAATAAAAAACATTTTTAGCACTTTAAAATAATACAAGTGTTTCAAAGGAAGAACATTTAAACTCCTAAATAGAGGGAAACTAATTTCACGGTTAGTTTTTTTACATATTATACGAATAGCATGTTTGTGCAAAGTAAGTAAGGGATTTATTTTGTTCTTGTGTGTACCACCCCAACAAGGCAAGGCATATTCCAATTTGGAGTGAAAAATACCAAAATAAATGCATTTAAGCAGTTTTGCTGTGCAAAAGGACCGCAAGTGAAAGAGCTGCCGTATAGCTGCCAATAAGTATTTTTTTAGTGCAGTTGAATGATCAAGCCAATTCATTTTCCAGTCCAGCAGCACACCAAGATACTTAAATGTTTTAACACAATTAATAGAAACACACTTAGTGGAACAGGTATTAGTGGGGTCATAGGTGTGCAAATAATTTGACTCATTACAGACTTTATTGCTAACTAAAAACCTTGCGCAGTCAGCTGAATGGAAAATACAGTCTGGAATTTCAATGGTTTTACCGGCCACATTAAAAAACATAATTTTAGTTTTGTCGCTTAAAACAAGTTTATGTGTAGTAAACCAATGCCTCAGAATTTCCAAATCATTATTAATTTCAACTACAGTCTCAAAAACCGAATCGCATGAAAAAGTGCATGCTAAATCGTCAGCAAATGCCACAGTATTACTTGAGAAGCTTTGGGAAAAGAGTGAATTAATGAAAACTAAAAATAGGATGGGACCTAAGACTGAGCCTTGAGGAACTCCAATGTTAATACTAGAGTAATTACTAAATATATTGTCAATTTTTACTCTTTGAACTCTATTTGTCAAATAAGATGAAAACCAATTAAAAACAGAGCCTCTAAAACCACATTTAAAGAGTTTTTTTAGTAGTATTTTATGATCAACAGTATCAAATGCCTTCGTTATATCGACAAATAATGCTGCTGTTTGTTTGTTGCAATTCAAGCTGTTGTAAATATATGAACAAAATTCTAAAAGTGCTTTTTCAGTAGAAAGTCCTGTTCTAAAGCCAAATTGACAGTTGCTAAAAAATTTAGATTTATTTAAAAAGTCAACCATTCTAAATTTGACAATTTTTTCAAAAATTTTTGACTAAAGATTTATTACCTTTTTTAAAGAGAGGAATAACTTCAGCTTTCTTAAGTTCATCCGGAAAAATTCCACAATCTATGCTTTTATTAAACAGATGACATAGAACATCCGTAACATTGTAAACAATTTTCTTTAAAAAATTACTAGAAAAACTATTTTCTAAGTACGAATTTGAATTCTTGAGCGACATTATAATTTTGTAGATTTCAAAAGAGGAATGGGCTCAAAAAAGAAGCTATTTGGATTTGATATTTCTCTGTCCAAACAATTACAAGATGAATTTGCAAGACCATTTTCGACAACGACGTCAGTACCTATTTTGGAGAAAAATGAATTAAATAAGTTAGCCAAATCACAAGAAGAAGTGTATATTGTGTCGCCGGCTTTTATATTATTGATTTTGGAACTTTTGTTTTTGTTGTTTAAAATGGTATTTACTAGATGCCATTCCTTTCTAGCATCACCTTTTATCTTATTGAACTCATTTTCAAAGAAACAATTTTTTGTATTGGAGGTCTCAATTAGGATTTCCTTACACAATTTCTTATAACTTTCTTTTATATTCTCATTCAATGGATATTTTTTTAATTTTCTATAAAGCTTATTTTTTTTATTAACTCTAGTAAGTTATTCCGGAGTCATCCACTGTTTCAGCCTTTTTTTCTTGTTGGAGGAGGTAACTTTAATTTTTCTTGTACATCGACTTACATGGGATGATAAAATTCAATAAAGACATTAAAAGCTGTTGATGGATTTGGCTTATCATTTATCATATACACATTCCCATGACTCAACGACAAGGAGATTGTTTAATTCTTCGAAAGCGGTTATTGATCTGTATAAATCATGTGACGAGTTTACACTGTTATACACTACAATATTTTCAAACCTTAGACATGTAAGGCAATGATCCGATATATAAAGATTGTAGACAGAGCTACTAAGTGAAATATTTCTTGAATGATTTAAACGAGAAAAAATATGATCAATACAAGTTGCTGAGTGGTCAGTTATTCTAGTGGGCTTATTAATGCAGGATTCAAGTCCATAAGAAGCAAGCAGAAAGAGGTAGTTATTCACAGCAATGGAGTCTTGTAGAATATTAAGATTTAAATCACCTAATAAGACAACATTTTCAGATTTTTCAGTTCTAAGTAAATCATCTAAATCACTTAAAAAAACTTCATGGGATGCGATTTCATGAAATTTATATACGCAAATGAATGTAAAAATCTGGCTATCAATGACACTTTTAACTTTGATCACGTCAGAACTTCTGAGATTAAAACTTGAGAATTCACAACTTAAAGAATTCGTTATAAAAATTCGTTATAGAGTGATTTTCGTTCGTACAGAGAGGGCTCTGCTTCTCAATTGCCTACTGAGCCCAAAGTAACACCTGTTGGCAAGAGTTATTCTTCGTTTGATCTCAATGCTGATGTCGTTGGTTGAATTAATGCTGGATCCCAGATAGACGAAGTTATTCACAACCTCGAAGGAGGTATTGTCAACTGTAACGTGGGTTCCAAGACGCTGGGACTGTTTGTTTGTTGACAACAAGTATTTCGTTTTAGGGGTCGTCCATAAACTACGTTACCAATTTAGGGGGGGAGGGGTTTTGAAATGCACTACGATAAGTAACGGTAGGGGGGGGAGGTGTTTAGATATTGTAACGTTACCAAAAATTAAAAAAATCGACGAAAAACTTCTAATTTATAACACAATCAGTTCAAAAATTTTTAACCTTACATATTTATGTTTGATCATCTAAATTGATGGTTAACTTTTGTTTCAACAATTTCTTCCACCACCTTTTCCCTCGACACAGGAACCTTTTGGTATTCCTTCACCATCTCAGCACACGTCTGAAAAATTTGGGTCTTTGCTTTTGCGACAGGCTTTGACGTTAAGGCTTGAATGTTCTTGATCAAAAGAGATACCGTATGACATGTACTGTCCTTCTCAGAAAAACGAAATTGGTTCAAGGTCGTGTCCTACCTGCGGCTTTTATTTCTTTTTTAAAACTTCTATGAATTGCCATAAGTTTGTATTATATCGTTTACCATAAATCGGAATAAAAAACACTTTTTAAATAAATCAATTTTCAGAAAGCATTTTCACAAAAACACAGAACTTCATGCAGCTCGGGTGCAGCCTTTAAGGGTACTCTGTCAAAGACCAGGTGAATTTCTTTGCGTAAGAAATGAGGATTCACCTGAATGGGCCGACATAGAATCCGATGAAAAATTCTATTTTGAAGAATCCTCAACAAAGCTACCAGCTTCTTCTATCCCAGTGATTGAGAGCATCGAATCTTGAATCGCAAATGGAATAGCTTTTACAGATGATTATTGATGTTTTTCCAATTGTTCCTTTAATGTATCAAGTCATACTAGTCACTAATACTAGTGAAAATTGTCAGAGCTAGTCAAAATATATAATCATTCGAATTTCATATGTCACGTTACTTTATGGGGGGGGGGGGGGAGGGGTTTTGAAAAGCACTACGAAAAGTAACGCAGGGGGAGGGGGGGTAAAAAAAACCGGAAAATTAGTAACGTAGTTTATGGACGACCCCTTATCTGCATTCACTGCCAGACCCATTCGACTTGACTCTCTTTCTAATCTGGAAAATGCTGTACTGACTTCGCGAGTATTATAGCCAATGATATCGATAACATCAGCATACGCAAGCAGCATAACACTCTTTTAGAATATTGTGCCACTACGTCTCAGATCAGCAGCTCGGATTATCTTTTCCATCATTAGGTTGAAAAAGTCGCACGATAAGGAATCACCTTGTCTGAAACCTCGTTTGGTAACAAATGGTTGGGAGAGGTCCTACCCGATTTTAACTGCTCTGCTGGTGTTGCTCAGTGTCATCCTGCAAAGTCGTATTAGTTTTGCAGGAATACCAAATTCAGACATGGTAGAATACAGGTGCTTCCTTATTGGGCTGTCGAAGGCGGCTTTGTAGTCGACAAAAAGATGGTGGGTGTCGACTTGTTTTTCTTGAGTCTTCTCCAAGATTTGTCGTAGCGTGAAAATCTGGTCGATGGTGGACTTTCCAGGTCAGAAGCCAGACTAATAAGGTCCGATCAGCTCGTTTACAATGGGCTTCAATCTTTCACATAAAACGCACAGTACCTTATATGCGATATTAAGAAGGCTTATCCCACGGTAATTGGCACAGATAGTGGGATCGCCTTTCTTGTGGATTGGGCAGGGCACACTGAGATTCCAATCGTTCGGAATGCATTCTTCCGACCATATTCTGCATAGAAACTCGTGAATGCATTTAAGAAGAGCTTCGCCTCCGTTCTTAAACAGCTCAGCAGGTAAGCCATCAGCTCCCGCGGCTTTGTTATTTTTAAGCCGAGCTGTAGCTGTCAGAACTTCATCATAGTCGGGCAGCGGAACCTCGACGCTGTCATCCAAAATTGGGGTCCCGGAATATCTTCTCTATTGGCGGGATTGTTGTCAGCGTCGCCATTTAGAAGCTTAGAGAAGTATTCCCTCCATAACGTCAGTACACTCTGGACATCTGTTACTAGATTCCCGTTTTCATCCTTGCAGGAAGAGACCCCGGTCCTAAAACCATCGGCAACCATCTTATTTTTTCGAAAAATTTTCGGGCCTCATTCCTGTCACCATACATCTCAATCTTCTCCTGCTCGCGCTTTTCTGCCTCTCTTTTTTTCCGCCTGAAAATATGTCTCTCTTCCCTCCTCTTTTCTTTGTATCGCTCCTAAGCAGCGCGTGTTACAACCAACTGCAGGGTGGCTTTGTAGGCGGCGTCTTTCTCTGCAGTGGCGTAGCGATACTCCTGGTCGTACCACTGGTTTCGGCGAGGGCGGTGGTAGCCAATCACCTCTTCAGCAGCCGCACTCATGGAGTTGGAAATGTGTGCCCACTGCGCGCATATATCATCGATTGGAGGAGTGCTTTGAAGCAGGAGTGAGAGTCGAGTGGTGAAAGCATCGGCTGTCTGTTTCGATTGCAGTTTGTTGACGACTATCTTTCTCTGTGTAGGGTTGCGTGTATTCTTAGCTGCGCACAGACGTGTATGGATCTTGGCTGCAACAAGATAGTGATCCGAGTCAATGTTTGCACCACGGATCGTGCGTACATCCAATACACTGGAAGAGTGCCTTCCGTCGATCAAAACGTGATCAATTTGATTTTTGGTTTTTTGATCAGGGGACATCCAGGTGGTTTTGTGAATATTGAGATGCTTGAATCATTCCGTTATCGGAGGTGTTATCGTGGAGGCTGAACTTTTCGACTGTTGGACCAAATATATTTTCCTTGCCCACCTTAGCATTGAAGCCACCAAGCACGGCTATAAATGTCTGGTCCCCGCTTAAATAAAAGGGCTTTTCATTTTACTTTTGAACCAAAAGAATATACACGAAAAGCCAGAAGTCTTCTGAGTAATCGCGGGTAAATCGGTGTGTACTGTACTGTACTGTTGTCTACTTGCACAACATGAACATGATTCACTCTGTATTAATACTTTTTACACAAAACAATATCTCGGTCAAACTCAAACGTTTATAAAGTAAGCCAAGTCTCAGATGACGAGCAATGAGTAGTACTATTTTATTTGTTAACGCTTGATTCTATTTCTTTTACACAAAACATTACATTTATAAAGTGTGCCAAGTATCAGATGACGAGCAGCCACCAGTAAAACATTAAGACACTACGATCAATTGAATCGAACAAAAAAAAAAGACAGAATAAAAACACAAATAACAACAAAGTGCAATCGCAGCACTTTGCGTATGACTAGTGGTGGAAATGCTAAGGTAATATCTATTAATTCTTCATGTAAATTTAATTATAAATAGTTGTAATATTATTCAGAGAAGGCAGAAATAAATATACAGCAGAACGAAGCTAAACTATTAGCTCTTGTTATTTCTCGTAAAGTGGCGGTAAAACGCCTTATAAGTTTGCCTGTACAAATCGAGCTTGCGAATAAGCTGATCCTGTATACAACTTATCCTGAGGATACCCATGAGTTACGAATAAGCAATCAGATGAGCTCTTTTGAAGACATTGATGAGGAATTTAGAGAATTAATTGCCATAATAAACAAGAGGGAGAAGAAAAACGAAGAATACACACCAAAGCCCATAGTACCACATACAGAGGAAATACCAGTATATGTACCATCAAGATCAACCGCTGGCCCAAGACCACTGTCCCTCGAAGAATACCAACAGAGGCAACAAAAACATATACAAAAACCAAGATATGGGTTGGTGGTCCAGCGAGAAAATTACTAACAACAATAACAACGCCAGCAGCAGTAGCAGCAGCGATAGCAATCTCTTTAATAGTATTTTGGAAATAATTTCTGTTGTATTTATGATAGCGGTTATCTTATACCTTATAAATAGATATTATAAGAACTATGTTAGGAGGCAGTTACGCCAGAGTATAAATGCAAATGTATAAAAAAAAATAAATAAATAAATAAATAAAAACAAACAAAGACAATTTAATACAAGAATGTTGTAGAATCGTTAAAATAAATAATTTATCAGTTCATGGATTTTGAGGAGCTTACACAGTTGCTAGCTAAATTAAAAAAATCACCTTCTAGACAATATAGCCAAGCATACGTAGCTACAACAAAATCAAAAGTAGAATATATTTGGGCTACCATATCTAAGGAAACAGAACATAAAGACTTGAAACAATTGAAAGAAACATTTGAAAAAATAAAAGAGAATATATTTGCTTATTTAAAAGTTAGTAATACAGAACTAGAGTTAGCCATAAAAAGCATACCAACATTTAGTGGGCATTTCAATGACTTAGAACCATTTTTGAAAATAACGGAGCTTTTATATAGCTCATTAAATACAGAGGCAAAGAAAACTTTATTAGAATTTTTATTTAGTGTTAAATTAAGTTCAACAGTCAGAACTGCACTAGGTTTTGTTTCAGATTTTGAAAACTTTGATGGTTTAAAAACAGCATTAACAGATAAATACAAAAACAATCTTACAATAGCACAAGTTCACACACAGTTATCTTCACTCACACAGAGAAATCTTTCCATTACAAACTACAAAGATAAAATATTAGGTCTAGTTGCACAATTAAACAAAATGCAAGTTGAAGAATTAGGCTCATCCACAACAAAAGAACAAAAATCAGTTATTGCAAAAATTAATGATACCTATGCACTTACAGTCTTTAAGAATGGGTTAGATGACCAATTTAAGCAAACAATTTTCGCAGCTCAACCAACTGAATTCAGTAACGCGATAAACGTTGCCTTAGAATTAGAGAAAAACCATAACCTAACCAACAATAGGGTCCTAAACTATAACGCAAATAAAAACTATAATCGTAATAGCCACCGCCACTACACACCAAGCAACAATTTTTCTAGTAGAGGCGGAAATCAGAATAATTTCAATAATGGTAATAATTATCGCAACAACAACCAGCGATGGAACAACAACAGATCCCACATGCGGTATTACAACAATAATAACAACAGATCCCACATTCAGTATAACAACAATAATAACAACAGCTCTTACAGACAGTACAATAACAATAACAACAGAAACAACAATAATAACCGAAATAAAAATAATCGGCACAACAACCGAATGCATGTGGTCAATCAGGGAAACGAAATCGGCCCGGGGGAGAACTAACAACCTCCGGAAGGCCAACAATTAGTAAGAAGATTTTTAACTTATCAGCACACTTGACGAATTACATAACATTAAAATGTACACAAACAAACAAACCACTAACATTTTTGATAGATACGGGAGCAGACGTTTCAATCTGCAAAAATGAGCATCTGCAAGAGTTAGAATTAAACGCAGATGATAAATGCAAGCTGACTGGAATCACGAAGGACGAGGTACACTCACTCGGAACAACAAATTTAACCTTATATTTAAACGATTATAGAGTAGGAAACAGATTTCATCTTGTCGACATAGATTTCCCAATTTTAACTGATGGAATCCTAGGAAGAGATTTTTTTAATAAAATACAGATGTCATATCAACTACGAGACTATGATGATATCGATCTTCGTGAAAAACAATGAAAACAGGGCACCTTTAATGACGAAACCTCCACCCCGAGATAGCTATAGAATACCACCAAGATCAGAAAGCATTTTTCCAATACAACTGAATGTTCAAGAAGAAAGTTTAATTTTAAATCAAGAACTCAAAAATGGCGTATTTTTGGCAAATTCTATTGCGCCATCGACGGGCAACTGTCACATTAAAATTGTCAACGTAAACGACAGAGAAGTTATATTTAATGAGATAAAGCCACAAGTAGAAAAATTAAGTAACTACAATATCACTAAACTTGCGCAACAGACAAACAAATATGACGAACAACGTTTCAGTAGACTAATGAAAGAACTTCATCTAGACGCACAATCAAAAACAGAATTAAAAGACATATTCAGAAAATATCAATCAGTTTTTCATCTTGAAGGAGAAGAACTTTCAACTAACAACTTTTATGCCCAAAAACTTGAATTAACGGACACTACCCCAGTTTACATCAAAAACTACAGACTCCCGCATGCGCAATATGACGAAATGAGTAGACAAGTAAATAGTCTAATAAAAAATGACATAATTGAACCATCGGTAAGTCCTTACAATGCACCATTACTGCTAGTCCCAAAAAAGAGCGATGAAAACAACAAAAAATGGCGTTTAGTGGTAGATTTTAGAAAGTTGAATGACAAGCTTGTAAATGACAAATTTCCCTTGACTAGATTGGAAGGAGTATTGGACACGTTAGGCAGGGCAAAATACTTTTCAACGCTAGACATGACCAGCTCTTTTCATCAGATACCACTAGACAAAGAATCAAGACCATTAACAGCTTTCTCAACGCAAAACGGACATTACCAATTCAAACGCCTACCTTTCGGTCTAAAAATTTCATCAAATAGTTTTCAACGTATGTTAACAATTGCGTTAAGTGGCCTTTCCTCTGAAGCTTTCTTATATGTCGACGACATAATAATTTTTGGATGTTCTTTGAAACATCACAACAGAAATCTTATTAAAGTTTTTGATCGTTAACACCAATACAATTTAAAGCTAAACGCAAGTAAATGCCAGTTCTTAAAACCAGAAGTCGTATACCTGGGCCATTTAATTACCGATATAGGTATAAAAACGGATCCTTCAAAATGTGAATCTGTATTAAAGTATCCTGTCCCGAAAAATGCGGATGAAGTAAGACGATTTGTAGCTTTTTGTAATTACTACAGACGTTTTATACCAGAATTTACAACCACTGCAAAATGTTTGAATTCCTTACTGAAGAAAGGAATACCTTTTATCTGGTCGGATGAATGCGATAAAACATTTAATATCTTAAAACAAAAACTACTTGATCCACCAATATTACAATATCCAAATTTCGAGAAACCATTCATTCTCACTACAGACGCGTCCGATTTTGCACTAGGCGCAGTCCTCTCCCAAGGAGAAATTGGACATGATTTACCAATCTCTTATGCAAGTAAATCATTGGAAAAACACGACATAAACAAACCAATCATTGAAAAAGAACTCCTAGCTATTCATTGGGGAATTAATTTCTTCAAGCCATATTTATATGGTAGAAAATTTATTGCAGTAACTGATCATCGACCTTTGAAGTCATTATTCGCTCACAAAAATCCTTCGTCGAAATTGACAAGGATAAGACCTGATTTAGCAGATGACGACTTTCAAATTATTTATAAACAAGGTAAAATTAATACAAACGCGGACGCATTATCGCGAATAAAAATTGACAGCGATATTTTAAAATCCATGATTCCAACATCGAAACAAGAAGACCACAAGGACCAAAAAGTAGAAGATACAACAACAGGGGAAACTAGGAAAGCAAGTGCAAAGAAAATTGAAGAAAGAATTAAAATTAATGCGATAACAAGAAGTAAATCTAAAGAAGCGAGCGCAAAGCGATTTGAAACTATAGAAAATTTTAAGGGATCCCAATGACGCATCAAAGAGAATAACATAATCCCAAGCCAGTCTGATCAACTGCATATCTGGGAATGTACATCCTTTCATGATGTCAAGAAATTGTTGAAACAAAGATTCACAATTGATATAAATTGCAAAAGAACCATGGTTAAAATTGAAAGCAATGAAGTGCATGTAACATGTAGTGATGACCTTTCGAAGCTAGATTCGATATTGGAGAACCTACATTGTCTTCTTACGAAGTCACAAGTAGAGGAGCTAGCCCTCTGTGACAATGATTACATATTTAAAAAGATTGAAATGAATGCATTCAAGGAAGAATATAATAAATTTGCAAGAAAGAAAGCCTCGCCCATAAATATATTAATTTATAAAGCTCCAAAACCAATCAACAGCATCCTGCAGCAATACAAACTTATCGACGAATTTCATACGTCACACATTTCAGGACATTTTGGTGTACGAAAAACGATACTTAAACTAAAACAACGTTATATTTGGAAAAACATGACAGGAATGGTCAAAGAATTTGTAAGTAATTGTGATAAATGTGCAAGAAATAAAACGACGAAACATATAAAAGAAAAACTCGTGCTGACAGATACTCCCACAACAAGTTTTGAAACGATCTCAATCGACACCGTTGGACCGCTCAGAATATCTAACGGTTACTGGTACATTTTAACTATGCAGTGTGACCTTACTAAATTTGTGGTTGCGTACCCAATGGCAACAAAGGATGCCAACACAATTGCGACTACACTTGTAGAGCAATTTATACTTAAATATGGTTGTTTCAAAACGCTTAAGTCCGACAACGGTACAGAGTTCAAAAACTCATAGGAGACAAATATATGTGAACTACTTGAGACGCGACAAATATTTTCAACACCATACCATCATCAAACAATGGGAAGCATAGAAAAGAATCACCGTTCACTAAACGAATACATACTTTCATTTACCGATGACGATATGTGGCATAAGCACATTGATTATTTTTCATTTGCCTACAACACTACACCACATGTTGACACTAACTATACCCCTTTTGAATTAGTGTATGGAAAAATTCCATTCCTTCCAAATGACGTAATGAACACACAAAATATAATTTATAACCTAGACAACTACGTTAATGAACTAAAAATACGTTTAAGTACATCAATAGTAAGAGCAAGAGAAATGCTAGATAAAGCAAAAATTAAAAGAAAAAATATATGATAGGAATATACTAGAAAGCAATTTAGAAATTGGAGATTTAGTTTTCGTCGGAGTAGAAAACAGCAAAAAGTTACAAAGCCCTTACAATGGTCCATATGAAATTGTAAGCTGCAACGGTGTGAATTCCACAATAAACATGAACGGAAAACTAAAGGAATTGCACAACAACTTATTAAAGAAATTCTAAACATTTGTATATATTTTTTATATTTTAAACGCAGAAAATAATTAATAATAAATTGTAATTTAAAAACTTTATTGACACAATATTACTGAATATAAGGAATCATATATCTATAACAAATATCATTAATTTAATCATTTAAAAAAAATATAAGAAAAGAAATTATTATAAATTTTAAGACAATAACGTAAGAAAACATTTTATATAAGCACATTTGAAATTAAGAGAATTACAAGATCATATTCAATCACATAAAAAAAAAAATTATTACATAAGAATATTTTTTTAGAAAAAAAAATATATATATATTATTTTTTTAATATAAGAAAGAAACACGCCAAAGTATTTCTGTCACAAATCTTTAAAAATTATTTCAAAAAGTAATAATTTTTCGCTAAAACGATAGGGGTGTACTGTTCTGTACTGTACTTGCACAACATGAACATGATTCACTCTGTATTAATACTTTTTACACAAAACAATATCTCGGTCAAACTCAAACGTTTATAAAGTAAGACAAGTCTCAGATGACGAACAATGAGTAGTACTATTTTATACTATTTTATTTGTTAAAGCTTGATTCTATTTCTTTTACACAAAACATTACGTTTATAAAGTGTGCCAAGTATCAGATGACGAGCAGCCACCAGTAAAACATTAAGACACTGCGATCAATTGAATCGAACAAAAAAAAAGACAGAACAAAAACACAAATAACAACAAAGTGCAATCGCAGCACTTTGCGTATGACTAGTGGTGGAAATACTGAGGTAATATCTATTAATTCTTCATGTAAATTTAATTATAAATAGTTGTAATATTATTCAGAGTAGGCAGAAATAAATATACAGCAGAACGAAGCTAAACTATTAGCTACTAGAATGCCCAGATTATAAGGAAATATAACTACAGCTTTAACCCCGCTTTAACCCCACAGGTGAGTATAATTTCACGGGAAAAAACAGCAGTCCATATAGTTTCCCCTCGTTTCCTCTAGGTATAAAACACATATGGCAACGCTTGCTTTCCTCCGGGATAAAACACATTTGGCAAACTTATGGCCTCGAGCCTGCCCATAGGGACTGCTAGGCATTATAATCTACGGGTATAGTCACAGAGAGGATACAACATTAATAGAAATTTTTTATTATGTGCTTTTTGTATATACATAGATGATCACCACAATAGATGTAATTTTTCACGTCGGAAATAGAAAATCATGGAAAATATGTCTCATAGCTAAGTTATCAGAAACCATTACAATCAGTTTTTAAATTTGAAGCACCAACAAATGACAGTGTACATATTAAATAAGAAAAATATTTTTTATTGTACTTCTTTTGCTCTCTCCATCTCTCTCTCTCTGTCTCTTTCTCAAAAAAATTTCATTTTATAAATTTAATAAGATTCACTTCTGTACTGAATACACGCTATACTGTATTATTTTAACTTTGTAGTGATTTTGAAGTAGATTTTTTTTGTTAAAAGTTTTGTTTTCTTCCTTTTGAAAGAATATGGTAATAATTCAACCAATTTTTGTAAGGAATTTTAGTACCCTTGTATCAATATTATTCGAGATAGAGGGTTTAACTTATAGTGGCATGCCGTTTGTAGAACTCCGCCTACTTTCTTAATCGTATTTTGTTATAATTCTACCTAATCTTGTATCAAATTTTAATACCCTGGTATCAATACATACAGAGTTTTTTAAAATTGCCACCCCTTTGTCGAATAAAGCCTACATTTTTGACAGTAACTTGTAATAATTGTACCTACCCCTGTTCTGAATATTAGAACAATAGTGTCAATATTAAAAGAGATATAGTGTTTTTATTATAGTGACACGCCCTTTGTCGAATTTCATCTACTTTCTTCATCGTGTTTTGTAATAAGTCTACCAATTTTATTACCCTAGTAACAATATTATTCGAGATACAATGTTTTTAATATTGCCACGCCCATTTATCTAATAATGCCTTCTTTCTTGACCGTCATTTGTAATAACATAATTGCGCCTACCCCTGTTTCAAATTGTAGTACCTTTGTGTCAATATTATTCGAAATACAGTACTTTTCTAATGCTGCAGAGCTACTTTGTCGAATACCGCTCACTTTTTTAGATGGGCACCTTCGTTGTCACAAAAACTTACGACAATAAGGAGAGTGCTGTAGGAATTATCGATTTACAAACGATAAAAGAAAAATTGTACAGTATAGCGTGCAGAAGTGAAGCTTTTTAACTTCTAAACACACCTACGCTTTATCTGCCACCCTTCTGGGCGTTTCCTTGCAACACACAAAAAATAGAAAACAAATGACTATAAGTTTTAGTCAAATACGACCAAAAAAGTCCGAAACACTTTTTTTTATTAAACCATTTCGTACTCTACACAAATCGACTGCCAAAATTTCAGGTCAATTCAGGTTATACCTGGCGCACTGTGCTTCATTGCACTCTTATCCTTTGAAAAGTGGGCGTAATTAAAAATTGACCACGCTCATTTTTAGTACAGTGTCTGAAAGTAGGCATATGAACTAAATTACCAAATTTTAATCTAATACGATAAAAACTGTTCAAAATATAGCATTTTTATTGATTTTTGGGCGGTAAAATGGGGTGTCGCAAATAATTTGCATATACTTTCTCATACTCAAAACAAATCCACTGCCAAAATTTCAGCGCAATCGTCTCAGAAGTCATTTAAACGAGTTATCAAAAAGTGGATGCGGCTGTGGAGCAACCTCGCCTATTTTTAGTACAGTTGCCAACAATAACCATACAAACTAAAATACTAAATTTAAGCCTTATATGATCAAAACCGTCCGAAGCATATAGTTTTTATTGATTTGTATAAGGCGGGGTGTGGCAAAAAATTTTCCTAAACTATCTCGTTCACACTTATACCTACTTTCTACCTGTCACTCTTCAGGGGGTTCCAATACAAATATCACGAAAAATAGAAAAATGAAAATATTTCATTATTTTGTCTACTGTCTTGGCAATTGTCTGGATGCTTATTCACAGACAAAGTTTGACAACTAATGGGTACTCTGCACTGTCTTTCATTGCTCGTTCACACAAAAATCTTTTGCATATTTGTGCAGCTCCACTCAAAGTCTATCTCAAGGCCTAACCAAAATAGACGAAACGATTGCAACATGCCGAATGTCTGCAATCGTTTCGTCTGTTTTGACATTTACCCAAAATTAAACAATTTGCTCAACTCGTCTGAAACAGCTGATCAATTGCGAATAGAGTGTTTTAATTATCAATTGATGTGCAATTAAAATTTTGTTAATCATTAAACAAAAACTTGTGAACTATGAGTGAAAAAATATCGCACACTTAGAACAGCTGTTTGTACAACCAAAGATTATATAGTATAAAGATGTGCCACGTAGAAAATTAAAAAGTAACAAATATTTCTCAGATCAATACGTAAGCTTTTGTGAGCGCGATGAAAAAGCTTTCTTGAGAGAAAAGTTTCCAATCCTTGCATGCACATTCTCTATGCAATGCTCTTACACTCTTCACTCCACAATGCTTCACAGCATAGATCACCACTTCATGGTTTCTCATAGCTAGCGAGAGTCGTGAAATTTAATGTTGTAATTGTTTTTTCCGTCGTTGTTGTTGGAACCAAGCAGTTGTGATCTCTGCTTGACAGCAACAAATATTTTTGTTTGTTTGCATTATTTTCATGATTTCCTTATTTTGTGCGAAGCAGATTTTTCTTATTCACTGCTTGCTATTAATATTGACTATTTTTGATTGACTATCAGCAAGAGCAGTAAAATCTGCATATATATTCAGAATATTAAGGAACACTGAATAACGACATACAAATCCATCCAAAAAATTCAAAATTGTTTATAAATAAAATTTTTATTCACATTGAATTTTAAAAAATGGATAAGTAATTAATTTAAATTATTTTTTTACGTTATTCAGAATAATTAATTATTTTTTTGTTCATATGAATGCTATTTACAAAGAATGCAATTCAAAAAGAATTTAAAATTTTTCAATAATTAATTTTTTGTACATTGCCTATTCATTTGTTATTTATTATTAATTTTATAGTCATTATTAATTTTTTATTTATTATTAATTTAGTTCATTTTTCAAAAGTGAATAACAAGATTTTTCATTTTATTTACTATTCAAAAGTGAATGAAAAATTAGAAATGAATACGAAATTTATAATGAATAAAAAATTAAAAACGAATAAAAAATTAATAATGAATAAAAACCTAATAAAAAAATTAATAGCGAACATTTTATTCATAAAATAGTAGTAAATAACAAAATTGTTTTTTCATTGTATTTCTTATTTAAAAGTGAATAAAATTAATAACGATTTGAAAAAGTTTGCGCGACGAAAACGACATCGCTAGTTCGATTGAGTATTTTTTCTAGATAACGAAAATCATTAAAACTCTTCCAGGTTGGTTTGAATTTATTTTTTAAAAATATTTCAACTTTTTGAGTTTTGAAAAATATTTTCCCAGTTATAATCCTATAACTCAAGAAGTATTAATTTATTTTACAAGTTTTATAAATATTTACAAATGAGATATTTATACCTTTTATTTAAGCTTTTATTTACACAATTATTTGTACGATTTTTGTAGACATTTTCTGAATACAACATTTGTGAAAGAGTTTAAAATATACCGTTTATTTAACATTTCCCCCACATTAAAAAGCGCAAAAAGTATTAATTTGATATATAATTTGGTTTTATTTTTACTTTGTTGTTAAAAAAATATTTCAACGAAAATATTAAGGTAAAAGGTATGCTTGTAGCAGGTTAGATATTTACGTAATTCGGTTTTAGTAAAAATCCTCAAAATTACCTGCATCAAAGTCGACGTGGTGAGTTCGAAATAAACAAATTCTTCAGACTTTAAAAACCCAATTATCATATATTTAACTAAAGATTTTGTTCACACACAATGTTATAAACGTTTTTAGCTAAATTTAAAAATCCCTAAACCTCAATTTTACGTTATAGTAAAATTTGCAACACTGTAAACCCTTTGAAATGAGCAAATTAACAGAAATAAAAGTAAACAAAGATACGTCAAAATAAATCAATACACAACAACGAAATCTTCGCACTGGTATAAATAACTAGCTGAAACACTTTGTGTTGCTGCCACGCTCCCGTTGCCAAACGCCCATAACATGCTATCAGTGAAACGGCATGAGTAAATTGTGGTCGAGTACCGAATTCCGAGGCTGTGCGGCCACCTATAACTCCAAACCTATTCAATACCAAAAATTTCAGTTGTGTGGGAGGGGTCACGACCCCTTGCCTAACGCCCATTTTTTCAGTGAATCGTGTAAATTGTAGTCGAATACCGAATTCCGAGGCTATGCGGCCTAATTTGGGTGGTGTAGGAGGTGCCACGCCCCCTTGTCCAACGCCCATAACATGTTATCAGGGAAACGCTACTTGTAAATTGTGGTCGAATACCGAATTCTGAGGCCTTGCGATATATAATTATAAAGCTATCCGATATCGCATATTTGGCCTGTACAGGAGGTAATTTTGAGTATTAACCATATTTTTTTAACTCTTTCTCAAATGTAGTATTAGAAAATGTATACAAAAATCGTTAGGTCAATACAAATGATAGCTTAAATGAAAGATATAAACGTCTTATTTGCAAACATTTATATATTTTGTAATATGAAAAAATACTTTTGAAGTTAAAGGATCGTAACTGGGGACATATTTTTCAAAACTTGAAAAAATCTTTGAAAATTCTTCAATTTTTTTCGAATTGCATTCGTTCTAAAGGGTGTCCTAACAAGAACGCAATTTTTAAATTTGGCGCCATTCGAAGTGTCATTGTTTGACATTTGAACAATTGTTATTGTTTGCTAGTAGAAGGTACGAGGTTAGTAAAAATGAAGCGCTACACGAATGAACAACGCATTCTCATTGTGAAATTGTTTTACCAAAATGGTGAAAGTTTTGCGGCTACAGTTCGCAAATTGCGATCAATTTGGGGTCACAATAATGCTCCAAAAGAGTCAACTGTAAAGAGATTAATGGATAAATTTGCCGAAACTGGGTCTGTTAGTGATGTAAAGACAACAACGCGCCTTCGACCAGGTCGATCGACCGAAAATGTCGCAGCTGTACGTGATGATGTCGCTCAAACTCCATCCACCTCAATTCGACACCGAGCTCAGCAAATTGGTGTCTCCAAATCCACTATGCAGCGAATTTTGCCGAAAGACTTGCATCTTCATGCATACAAAGTTCAATTGACTCTGGAACTGAAGCCAGCTGACCATGGAATGCGAAGGGAGTTCGTTAATTGGGTATTGGAGAGACAACATGAAAATGCTGATTTTGCCGCTAAAATCATCTTCAGTGACGAGGCACATCCATCTTGATGGCTTCGTCAATACGCAGAATTGTCGCATTTGGGGTAAAGAAAATCCTCGAGTGATTCAGGAGAAGCAAATGCATCCTCAACGTGTCACTGTGTGGTGTGGTTTTTGGGCTGGAGGAATCATTGGACCTTTTTTTTATGAAAATGAGGCAGGTCAAGCGCAAACAGTCAATGGTGTTCGGTATCGTGAAATGATAACCAGTTTTTTCTTGCATAGAATTGAAGAAATGAATGTGGAGGACATGTGGTTCCAACAAGACGGCGCCACATGTCATACAGCCAGAGAAACAATTCAATTGCTGCATCAGTCATTTCCCGGTCGTGTTATTTCGCGTTTTGGAGATCAGAATTGGCCGCCTAGATCGTGCGATTTAACACCATTAGATTTTTTTCTTTGGGGTTTTTTGAAGTCGATGGTTTACGCGAATAAGCCGACGATGACTCAAGCCTTAAAAGAGGAAATTGGACTCTGCATTAATGAAATACCGCAGCATTTACGCAAAACGGTCATTGAAAATTTCATTAAAAGATCGCGTGTATGCCAGCAAAGCCGCGGCGGCCATCTGCACGATATATTGTTCCATACATAACCTCATTCTGTCTACTTTACGATATAATAAAGTTTCACGATTTTTTTTTAAATATCTGTTTTATTTAAAATTTAAAAATTGCGCTCTTGTTGGGACACCCTCTATAATACTCATACAATTTAACACTAAGTCTATATTAATAAAACTTATTTTCTGGTTTTTTTGTTTAATTGACATTTATACATATCTAAATGGCTTAACGGACTTCGCTCAATTTGAGTACACATATTGTGTGCATCCTAGATTAGATTGTAACATACTTAGTTTTGATCACGCTCATTCCACCCATTTTCACTTACGTAAATTTTGATATTGAAAATCTTTCTTGAAAAAAATTTTCACAAATTAAATTTAAAAAATTTCAGTAATTTCAATACCAAAACATTCACATATCTTTAGAATTTCAGAAAATTTTGGTACAACGACTTTTTCATGAAACATCTTTCTCCAAGAATGAGAAAAAACGACATGAAATTCAAAACTTTGACTTTCGATGCAAATATATCCGCTATTTTTAAATATATTTGATTCAAATTTTTTTGATCAAAGTTTTAATAAAAGCACTTTACAAAAATGGTTTCAACTGTAGCGTTAGGTCAGTGAATAAATTCTTTAATTTTTTTTTTCAAAACGTTCCAAAATATTGAATTTTTACTCAAAAAATGATTAAAAAAATGTTTTTGTTGCATTTCTGAGTACTTTTCATATAGTAAAGCATGAACTTGCAATAATATAATAAAAATATATTAAAGTAGTTAAATAAAAAAATTTTTCCGCAAAAAAAAACAACTTAAAAAATATTGCTTACAACATTATTCGCGACTAAGCTTCAACTGATGGAATCGCCCTTACAATAAAATAACACTTAAAATATCATGTGGCAAAACGGCAAAAAAAAAACCAAGTCAACACACAAAATATATCTAGATTATGTCATCTTTATGATATTGTAACGAAGTGTTTTTCCTAAGGCTGAGGTACGCTCGCCGGACCGAGGATCGTTGCAATAATTTATAAAAATCACGAACGCCAAATCAAACTCTGGGTTTTAAATTATAATTAACAATGCTTTTATTTCACAATTTAATTCCTTAACCTATCTTAAGACTAACCAATCTAGTTATTTCAATAGTTTATATTTTAATTACTCGACCATTAATTAATTAATTAAACTCTGTATGTAAAATATATTGTAATTTAAGATTGGATTAAAAGTAAATAAATCTTACCAATGAATATTTTAATTTACTATGGATTTAAATTGTGTAATGATTGTGTCCTTACGTGCAATCTCATTGATTTGGTGTACTAAAATCTTTCTAACGTACTCAGCCGGGGAAAAATGGGTTAAACAATGGAGGTGGTTCTAAGGTTGGAGTACCTGTGCGACTAGTCTCATCTTACGCAGGTACAAAATATTAAGGAGCCCTTGTGCGAATAATTTCGTCTTACGCAGGGATTTAGGAGCAGGGTGCCTGTGCGACTAGTATCATCTTACGCAGGCACTAAAAGGTTAGGTGGATAAGTGGGAATATGCGGGAAATGGTGAGTGCTTGTGGCTATTAATCTATATTTAAGATAGGTTTGGGAGCACCTGTGCGACTAGTCTCATCTTACGCAGGTACAAATAGGTTGTGGCCCTTGTGCGAATTACTTCGGCTTACGCAGGGTTGTAGGAGCAGAGCACCTGTGCGACTAGTCTTATCTTACGCAGGCACCAAAAGGTTAGGAGGAAATATGTGGGAAAATTAAGGATATCTGTGGTTCTTGCTAACTTTAAGATAGGTTTGGGAGCACCTGTGCGACTAGTCTCATCTGACGCAGGTACCAAAAGGTAAGGAGCCCTTGTGCGAATAATTTCGGCTTACGCAGGGTTTAGAAGCAGAGCACCTGTGCGACTAGTCTCATCTTACGCAGGCACCAAAAGGTTAGGAGGAAAGTGGGAACACGTGGGATTTTGTGGCACTGAAGCCGTTCTGCAAAAGTTGTGAGGCTTACACGCAAGGAATTAATATTGGTAAGATTAGAAATTACGTTAAGATTTGAAAATACTTATTATCTATACAATATATTCAGTTTAGTAAATCTTTAAATTAATATAAATGAAGGGGTACTTAGAACTCCAATGGTCGTTGTTGTAGAGTGCGTCACGAAGTTCCGATGCGATGCTGCTACTATCGATTACGCTATCGGCGCTGTAGTTCTATTACTGCCGATCGTGACTGCGATGTTGGCGGTAATTTTTGCCGCTGTCGATATTGCAACTTCGCCGCTGCCGATCGTGGCTGCACTGCCAGCGCTGACTCTCTGCTGCTGCTGACGGTGACTGTGCTGTCGGCGCTATACTCTGCTGCTTCGACGTGACTGAGCTATCGACGTTGCAAGTCCTTCTGCCAACTCGACTGCGCTCCCAAGTCCGGTCGCTGCTGCTGTTGATAGACGTCGCGGTTCTGCCCTAGTTGTCAACCACTGTTGACAACGCGTTTTGGCACTATTTAAAATAAACTTCACTGATCCGTGGCTCAAGACTGACTGAACTTCACTCGTTCACGGCACAAGACTGAATGACTTAACTTCTTCGTGGCACAAGACTGAATGACTGAACTTCTTCGCGGCACAAGACTGAATGCCGAACTTCTCTCAAGATATTTTCTTCGAACCTCGCTGTTGAGTATCCGACTCCTTAGCTATCTCGTTCTGGCGTGTGTGGCTCCTGCCACTGTCTTCCTCTACTTGGGTTTTTTCCATTGAAGGTGTTCACTTCTAGCTAGACATCGTCCGATCGTCCCGTTAGTACATGCAAATATAAGAAAGAAACCCATTAAAGAATACATCACGCCACTTTACTAATATGCACACAATTTCTAGTGCGCAATTAATAATAACCTTGAACCTCATGACGATAAAAACAACTCATGTTTGGTATCGTCACCCCAGTAGGAATGAGTGCATACATTACCTGTACCTATGTGTAGTGTAATGCCTATGGTTTCTTGCTATCAGAAACACACTCTGGTTGTCCTATGTTATTTTATATTTGGAGTTAAGCTTTTATCTTTATATTATAATATATCTTACCCCACATATTCTAATATATCTAGCATTGATAATAAAAGATATTTATTCAGCTTAGTAGAAAACAGTTTATTTTATTAAATGTGTATGTTCTCTAATACACATTTAAATAAATAGTATTTCAATCCAAATATATTTTAATAAAGAAAGATAAAAAAAAGAAATTAATATTTATATTCTTATTACTAAAAATTCATTATTCTTAAACCTAACTTAATAACTATAACTTAGCCTACAAACGACGTGCCTATCTACACCTTCCTCGGGCATGTCCTCACATCCCTAATGCCTACTTGGACATTCTCCCTTACTCTGGGTCGACCTACAACCCAGCGGGAACCTGAAAAGAGAATGATTACATTAGTATTAAACATGTAAGGGCAAAACTTCGCAGTAGTTTTGGTCCTTACAATATTATATTCTTGAAATTATATAACAAAAAGATAAGAGATAAGGCAAAAAAAAAAATAATAACTTCAAATTATGTAATGTTCGTAGGGTAGTTTAGTAAAAAAATTGCCTACATTTCTTAAGTAAAACCTAATGAAATTCTGCTACATTTTGTTGGCAGCTACATCGCTTATTCAGATGTTTCGGACATCAAATTTTTACATATCTTTTCTATTGGTTTTCAATATTATGCTTACGTTTGCTCACATTGTCGCTTACTTTTTCTCTCGCTCTCAAAAGCTTTAAATCGTTCGCTCGCTGACTCTCATAAGGCTTTTATGTGGATTTATGATAAATCCACATTTAAATTTTACTATGCTACTTGCTTGTATGGCGGTGGCACATCTTTCTATTATATTATCTGTGGTACAACATAGTTGAACAACGTTTATTCAAACCGTTTCGTTCAGTTTCGGTGAGTTGATTCGGTGTTTCGGCGTGTCTATTTTGGACAGCAACATTGAATTGTATTTAAGCGAATATTTTCGTCTTCGCTCGTTACGTAGCGACTCGTCTATTTTGGTAAGACCTTTAATCGTATCTGCAGAGGCAGAAACATTTTTTGTGACGGGGCTCAAATTAAGACAAAATTAGAAAATTTTTCGTTACAAGATTAGAAAAATTATACTTTCAACAAATCGAACGAACTTAAAGGCGGTTAAAAAGAAAAATGATCCCTTTCGATTGCCGGTTCGATGAGTGCTTTATTAAGAGCTTTTTTTATGATTTGAACACTCAAATATTTTAAATTTATTCATTGCTTTTTTAATTTGGGTAACCAGAAATTATGAATTAATAATGGGTTATCTAAAATTATTTATTTATTTATTTAAGTGGTTACTTCAGTCGTTTGTTCAACTCCGGAGAACCCTAAAAACGGAAAGGCCACTTACACGACATTAGCATACAATTCTGTGGTAAGCTATGAATGCCGCTATGGTTACACTCTTGTTGGTGAGAGTTCAAGCAGGTGCGGAGCTGATAGGAAATGGATAGGAAATTTACCAGTTTGCAAAGGTAACTATTTATAAAGAATTGGGAACAATTGAAGATGAACGGAAACTCAAAATTTACATTTATTTTTTTTAATCGTATGTATTAAATCCTTTTAAGTTCAATTCCGTAAAAATTTCAGACAGCTCTCAAGTCGTTTAGAAGTAATAGGGTTCCAAAGTTGTAAAAATTGGCCTGAAAAACTTGTGATATTTTTCTTCCTATAAAAGTAAGAATTATGAGTATTAAAAGAAAGATAATGCTGTTACCTCTTCAACGAGCCATCAACCTTAAAAATCCATGCATTACTTTTGAAGATATAACACTTTACGTATTTTATTTATTTATTTATTTATTTATTTATTGGCCAACCAAGGCAATTTACTTATTCTAACAGGTTTTTACAAATTTATTAATTAACTTATTCTAACAGGTATTAATTTTTTATTTTTTTATTTTTTATAATTTTTTTTTTTCCTTTTCTCCCCCTTCCTTGTTTTGGTGTTCAAAGATGTGCAATTCGAAGTGGGCGTAATCCGCCCACCTAATTGACATTATTTCACGAACACGCCAAAAAAGAAGGGAAAGAGGAGAAGAGAAAAAAAAGAGAATTCAGAGGTTGGGTTGATTAGGCAGAGAAAGAGACTTGTATAGAGAACGCTTGAATAAGAATTTGGACATGGAAGGTGAGTAGTGGTCGGATATATTATTAAATTTTCTACAGCAACGGTTGATGGGTTCATTACTGGCATATGCAGTATGATGCCGATATTCAGTTAACAGCCGAGTATGCCTTGTACGTCTTAAAGGGTCATTGAGGGTAATCTTGTTAGAGATATATTCGCAGTTAGTTACACCGCTCAGAACATCGAAAGTAAAACATGTATCCAGTACCGTTCTTCTTGTTGATAGCGGTGTCAAATTTAATAGGGTGAGTCTGTGTTCATATGGTGGAAGGCTTCCATAATCGCGGGGATTATAAGTTTCTCTCAAAGCGAATAGTAAGAACTGTTTTTGGATGGATTCGATTCTATCACAATGGGATCCAAAAACTGGATTCCAAATTATGCAGCCATATTCGAGTATTGGGCGCACTATTGCACAGTACAGGGATGTAGTGACCCATACATTCTTGAATTCGTATGCTCGTCTTTTAATAAAACCGAGCAGTTTACTGGCCCTGGATACAATCTTATCATAGTGTAAATTAAAGCGCAGTTTGTTGTCCAAGACCACTCCAAGATCAACTATATAATTGACCCTGTTAAGTTCATTATTATTAAGGTGGTATTTGTGATTTACAACTTGGTTTCTACGGGAAAAGCTTATCACGCTACACTTTTTTACATTGAGGTAGAGTTTGTTTTGGGTACACCAGGTCTCAAGAGATGAGAGTTTTAACTGTAAGAAAGTTACATCTTCCTGCGATTCAATTACGTGGTACAATTTTAAGTCGTCCGCATACATAAGATGTGGAATATCCTTCAACACCACGGACAAGTCGGATATGAAAATATTGAAGAGAAGAGGACCAAGGTGACTACCTTGCGGTACTCCAGAGGAGACTTCAATTTTCTTCGAAACAATTCCTTGAAATTTAACATATTGGGATCTACCATGGAGATAAGTTGATAGCCAACTAAGTAAAGATCCAGAGAAACCAAATTTTTCTAATTTATGTATTAAGATGCCGTGATCAACACGATCAAAAGCTTTACTGAAATCAGTGTAAATAGCGTCTATTAGGTATCCTTTCTCCATCTTGCATAAAACGTCAGAAACCATTATCATGAGGTTAGTGGTTGTGGACCTTCCTTTTCGAAACCCGTGCTGCTGCTCGTTTAGTCTCTGGTTGATAAGGTACGTTAGCTTTTCGCAAATTATTTTTTCAAATAGCTTTGGGACGGCCGACAAAATTGCTATGCCTCTATAGTTTTCAACTGAACTTTTTTGACCGTTTTTGTATATTGGTATTAGGTGGGAAGTTTTCCAAAAAGAGGGAAACACTCCAAGAGACAGTGATTTGTTAAATATAATATATAAAGGTACAAGTAGTTGGTCTAAGCATCGCACCAATAACTTTGGGGGAATTAGGTCTGGTCCAGGTCCCTTGGTTGCATCTAAACCCTTTATTGCATTCGATATGTCTTCTATTGACAAGCTAAAGTTTTCAACCATATGTTGTGAATTCGGAGTGGGGGGAAAAACATCCGACTGAGTAGTTGGTGGACAAAATACATCCTTAAAATAATCCGCAAAGAGGTTACATATTTCTTGAGGGTTGGAAGAGATAATATTACCTTTATACATGGATGAAGGGTAACCGGCTGATTTTCGTTTCAGATTGACAAAGTCGAAAAATGTTTTGGGGTCTTGGACAATTTTCTCTCCAATTAAGTTTGTGTAAAACTTGTAAGCTTCTTCAGATTTGAAAGAGAACTCTTTTGATAGCTCATCGTATCTGAGCCTCATTTCTTCGGTAATATTTGCGGTAGTTTTGATGAGTTTGTTAATTCGGTTTCTCTGGTTTCTCAGGTATCTGAGATTTGAATTTAGCCAAGGTTCTGAAAGTTTGTTTTTTTTCTTTATTTTAGGCACATATCTTTCGATAGCTGTATAAATGTAATTATAAAAACTCGAAACAGCGCTATCTAAGTCTAAGTTCGATAGAGCGCAACTCCAGTTAATACCATCTAGAAGAGATGTTATGCTTTCGTAATCAGCATTAAGAAAATCGTACACAATGGAGTTATTGAAGGACTGGGTAAAAGAGATATTTATATCAGATAACATTACTGTTAGGGCTGTATGGTGAACAGTGTTAGCAAACAAATTTTCTGCTTCGATGGTTGGAACAACCCTCACTTCGTCGTACGAGTTAGTAAAGATTAAATCCAACCACCTACTATTTTGGTTTTGTGTTGCAGAGACTTGCTGTAGATCATTGCTATAAAACGTACTTATTAATGTAAAATCTATGGAACTAGAGAGGTTTACAGGAAGAAGATAGTTGTCATTTTCATCAATGACAAATGATATATTTGGACGGTTGAAGTCACCAAAAATAACAATCCTATCATCTTCATTTAAGGTCTCCGTAAATGTAGTGATTGTTTCACATAGCTCATTGTATGATGCTTCGCTAGAGCTTGGGGGGATGTAAATGACACCAATGTACATAGAGAATTTTTTTCCTATATAGACTCTTACTATACGGTGTTCAAAGAGTTTGTGAGTAGGGGTTTCTATAAGCTCACTTGAAAGAGAATTGTGGGTAGCAATTAGTACGCCGCCACCTCGTGAGAGGCCTGTTGAGGAATAGTCGCGGTCATTTCGGTAGATAGTCCAATTGCAGTCCAGAATTTCTTCATTTTTAAAAGTTTCGTTTAACCAAGATTCTGTAATTACCAGAATCTTGAAGTGACAAGATTTAGCGTCGATAAATAGTTTATTTAGTTTACCTCTCATACCACCACAGTTGTGATAAAAAATTTTAAGAGAATTAATTGAGTCGGCAGGTAGGCATGGATCCTTGGACATTACTTGAGGAATGTTGTTTGGTGACTTTGACTGGTTATTAGCAATAGGGGTAGTGTTTGGGTCAAAGTTAGGGGCAATAATACTGTTGGTGCTCCTTACGGGACTTTTGCAGAAAAGAGACATGTTTAGACCTAACGTGAGTACCATAGGTGTCAAGGTCCGCATTGACTTGACTTATTGACACTCCAAGTTGCTCGTGAAAGCAATTAAACATATGACGCAAATCGTTCACATCGGTCGGCAGCCCTTCTTGTTGTATTAAAACTTTTAAATTAGTTTTGGTCTTACCCTCTATGCATGTAGAATCAGGGGCTTTATGCATATAGGCGAGATACAGACGGACGTTGTTATAGACGCTGTTCTCTCTAAGACGAGAAAGGGCATATCTGCTTTCAGTGTCTGCACAGGAGTTCAATGTTAATTTCACTCTTGGAGGTATTAGAGGGTCTAAAAAGGTTTCAGGGTTACCAGGTTGATTGGAAGGGATGTTATGGAAAGGAGATGGGTCTGAAGTGCGGGGATGGATGGTTGGTGGGTTAATTGATGATTTAGTGTCTACGGAGGGGGATGGAGACGGGTTGAGAGTATGGGAGTGAATGAAATTCGGATAGTTGGTAGATGTGTTTGTTGGGTTTTCTCTTGAGTCGGAGACGGGTGAAAGGTTGAAAGATACACGGCGACGTTGTGTGATAGGTTGTGTGGGAGCTGACTTTTGATATAAGTTTGCAGGAATTAGATTACCGTTGTGCTTGTTTTTGCTGTAGTGAGTTGTGGTATTTTTAAAAGAATTGTCATTGTTGACCGATCTGGGCTTATGACTGATCTGTGGAGAGAAGCTGGGAAAAATATTATTATTTTTCCCACCTATAACAAGTATTATGCACACTTGTAATAGGCGTAATACTTGTAATAGGCTTTGGTCGCTGCTTAGGGATTACAACCCTCAGCAAGTCTAACACCGGCTACGCTGTCTACAGTACTTCTGGATATAAATTTCGTAAAAGGGTGAACCATCAAGTGTGCTTAATACGAAAAATGCTATATCTTCAAAAGTAATACATGCATTTTTAAGATTGATGGCTCGTTGAATAGGTGATAGCATCACCTTTCTTTTGGTATATTCTTTTTAATAATTCTTACCTTTGTAGGAAAATTAAAAAATTATCAGAAGTTTTTCAGGCCAATTTTCACAACTTTGGACCCCTATAACTTCTAAACGACTAGAGAGCTGCCTGAAATTTTTACGGAACTAAAATTAAAATGCCTTAATACATACGATTAAAAAACCCAAATGTAAATTTTGAGTTTCCGTTCATCTTCAATTATGCCAAGTATTGTTAATGAAAATGTTAAAAAACTAATTTTTAGAAATTAGTTGCGGCCACCCCGGTATATTATACAATGGTTGGATTCAAAATATAGAGTCTGGTACAGGCCTAGGAGCAAGTTTAACGTTTTATTGTAATACAGAAATGATGCTTTTAGGGCATTCATACAGTATATGTCAAATTGACGGTCGTTGGCGTAACCCACTTCCAGAATGCTTGGCTCCATGTGTGGTTCCAAAAATTGCACAAGGCTTTGTTATTTCAGTTGAAGTATTAAGTGATGAGAATAGTAGTTCTATTATAGCAACATCAACGACGCAGGAGACTTATCAATCAAGTGTGGAAAAAGTAAAGCATGGAACCGCTTTAGATGTTAAATGTGAAGAAAATTATGAATTTCCAGTTTCCTCTCTTAGTTCTCCAAACTGTATCAATGGTACTTGGAGTATAATACCGAGATGTGTACCAGCACGATGTAAAACTTTGCCTAAGTCACCAAAACATGGAATGGTCCTAGCACCTAAATCAGACCACGGAATGAAAGCCAAATTTAAATGTAAAGATGGTTTTAAGCTTGTTAATTTTGATGGAATAGAAGTAACTGATGCCAAAGATTTCGGCTTAACATGTTCGTTTGGCAATTGGTCGGGAGAAATCCCACAATGCACTGAGGTTTATTGTTCTTTCCCGGGTTATATTCCTAATGGAAAAGTCTTGCTTGTTGGAAATATGGGTCTTTATGACTATAGGCCATACGTAAAAAAGGTATTTTCTAAATTTAAATTTAAGAAAACAAATGTTTAGATGATAAACCATAAATTCTAATGTAGATTGTAAACAATAAACAAATAATGTACGATTGCGATAAGGGATATGTTCTGGAAACAGGTCCACAAGGAGCTACTTGTGTAGGAGGAGAATGGCGACCAATTGAATTACCTCAATGTATGTTGGGACAACATCCTAGACTAAGATGGAGTCGGAGACGTCGATCAGTAAACTTACGTTATCTAAGGTATCTTTATCTTCAGAAAAATCACAGATTTTTGAAACGGCAGATGAATCAATATTCCAAAAGCTCAGAAGAAATATTTTGACAGAAATTGAAACAAAAGGGTAAGAAAATTTTAGTTGATAAATTATCTAGAATATTTCTAATACTCAATTCAAGCAGGGGCTGATATAGAAGCTGCTTGTTGTAATTTCATCATCACATTAAAAGAAAAATTTTTGTATATACATAAAACAATGTTTTTGCTATAAGTAAAAAAAAATATATTGCATTATCCAAAAGGCAAACTAGGCACCAGGGTGACCGTTTTCAGTAGATTCACTACTAGATTGGTAGATTTAGTAAATTTTCTTAAGTCGTTAGTAGATTTTTAGTAGATTTTCATATCTGGTAGATTTTTAATACATTTTGCATTTTCAAAAATATTTTTTACTTAAAAATTTTCGCTTGCAACACAAAGCTTCTTCTTTTTTTTTGCGTGTACAATCTGTAAAAAAATATTTGCAGGAAATAAAGTGATTTCAATTCAATAAAATATATCAATAATTCAATAAAATATATCAATTAAAAGAACTTATGAGCATATATATCGAGACAATTGGAAAAAAATGATAACTTTAAAAGCTGTCTCTGCCGGAACGAAGAAGATAAGGGCAAGGAGTACAATGCAATGTCGTCTTTCGTTTTCACAAGACGTAACAAAACTTTATTTTTTGTTTTTGGACTATGTTCTAGCGACCATTGACAAGTTTAATATTATTTTTCAAATTGAATCATGCGTTATTCATCGTCTTTATGGTTATATGTTCGATATGTTTAAATCGTAAAAAATACATTTGTATGTAAAAGAGCTGTTACTTAAAACCGGGTAACATTGTCGAAAAAAAAACTTGCCAGTCGATGAACCAATTTTAAGAGGACTGAAATGTTTAGATTCATAGGTAGATTTTTATGCAGAGTTTTCTAGCCACACTAAATTTCGGAACGGTTCCCTAATTTAGCAATTAATGGAAACATTCAACAATCTATTGATGGAGAATATCGACAGTTACAGCGAGACAAATATGTTAAAAATCTGTTAAGTCCCTCAAATGGAACTATCCGTTGAAAAGTTTTTGTTTGAAGAAGTAGGTTTGAAGGATTTTAACAATTCTTTAAAGTACAATATCCTTACAAATTTGCTAAAAACATGATGGCAATGCCAGAGTCAAATACTGCTTGCAAACGAATTTTTTCGCAATCAAACATTGTTAAATCATTACATCGAAACAGATTTCTTAATACTCACGTAGCAGCAATTTTGCATGTCAAGCAAGGATTGCCCCGTTGTTGTAAAAATTTTGAGCCAGCAAAATCGAAGATTAAATTAGTTCGTATTTAAAATAATTTCAAATTGCAATTATTCCAATTTTTTCCAATAGTAAACACAAATGCAGATATAACTGGTTAATTCTACTCAGTGTTCTATTTTGAATAACATTTATTGTACGATCCGAAATTTTTGCAGTTTTGTTAAAAGTATTTTCATTATAAACTAAATTTTTTTCTTGATCTCTTTACTAATACTATTTAATTATACCATATGGCCGACCATATAAATTAAACTCTAAAATAGAGTCTATAATAAATAAATAGTTTGTATATATGTGATCTCATAAAATTTTTGGACAATTTCTTCACCGAGTATTAGCACTAATCCGCGGATTAGGCCAGTTCCTTAACCACGGATCAGTGAAAATGCATTTCTTCACCGAGTATTAAAGCGCTAATACTCAAAATTTAGAACTGAGGACTAGCTAAACCGTGGATTAGCTGGACTTCCGTAATCAGAGTTCTAGCGCTCTTAATACTCAGTTTATGCACAATTTCATTTCTTCGTCACTGTAACGAACCTCCTGGGGGCGTTACAACGTTTTTCAGCTGAGGTATCCTCATCGGCTGTTCAGGGTCCGAAATCAAGACTTAGTAGGAGGTTTTGTTTGATTTGTTTGATTAAATGTATGTTTTATTTGTATTTTAATTTCTTAGTGCATCTTAGATTTATTTTATGTTTGAACAATTCGCAGTATTGCTAGTTTATTAGTATAAGCTCTGGGTAGCTATAGTTACGTAGACGCGTATATATGCGTGCACTCGTGTGTGTGGTGTAGGTGATGTCATTGTTGTTGTTGGTGATCGTATTGAGTCGTGATGGCACAGTCTCGTCACTTTCTAGTAGTCACCTTGATTTTGCGACGAGAGACGCCGAATGACCGTATAACTAACGTACGGTACTTTCCGTTTTTCGGTTGTGGCGTGACTGCTTTTACCGTTTGGCGAGCTTTGCATGCATTGATGCTGAGTGTTCACGTAACACGGTCGGAGAGGGGAAAGTGATGGTGAGGGGGAAAAAGGTGTATAGATCTGATGGTGTGGCTAGGGTCTTCAACACCGCCAAAGGGGGAAATCTAACTCAACCAGAGTGTCACTCTTGGAGCCTTGTGTTAGATTTTTCCAATGAAGGTGAGGGGAAAGTGATGGTGAAGGGAAAAGGTGAATAGTTTTTATGGAGTGGTTGGGGTTCTCAACATCGTCAGAGGGGGAAATCTAATTCATTTAGAGTGTCACTATGGTTGTATCGTGTTCATAAATATTTATTTAATAAGATACATATATTCTTAGTCTTTTTAGGTTGAAGTTTTATTTTATATTGAAAAAAATTTTTAATACAAATTTTTATCTTTGACTTTTTTTTATGATTATAAATAATAAACAGAATTCAACATAAAGTATAAAAAATGAAACAAGTAAATATTTTAACAATTTGTCGACACTACAAATACTCCCCCTCCAATTGAACACTTATATAATATTAAAAGAAACTTTCTTTTTAAAAGAATTGTTTGAAGGAGTAGAATTGTGTATTTCTGTTTTTGAATTAGTGTATGCTGGTTTGAGATGATCAATAGAGACAGATTTATTGTGTTACCGTATTGAATTTGAAATGTTTTCTCGTGTTTAGAAATTACTTTAAAAGGACCTTCAAACGGTTGTTGAAGTCCAGATAAACGATTTATTTTTACGAAAACATATTCACAAGTACTCAGCGATTTTGGAACATAACTTTTGTCATTATTATGATGAACAATTTTTGAACGAATGTGGGAAAAATGTTCTATTAATTTTTAAAGAGTATGATCCGTGTTTATATTATCATTATTTGGAACAACCAATTCCCCTGGTAGCTTTAAAGTTTAACCGTAAACCAACTCTGCAGAAGAACAATTTAAATCTTCTTTTATTGCAGTTCGTAAGCCAAGAAGTATCCAAGGTAAAAGTTCTGACCAATGTACGGAATCTTCTGAACATACAATAGACGTCTTGAGTTGTCGATGAAAACGTTCTATCATCCCGTTTGATTGTGGATGAAATGACGAAGTGTGAATTTTGTGTGCACCTAGTAATTTTGTTAATTCACTGAATAATTTTGATGTAAATTGAGTGCCTTGATCGACAGTAATAGTAAGAGGAACACCAAAACGGGGAACATAATTTTGAACAAAAGTATATGCTACAGTTTGTGCCAAGATATTTTTTAGAGGGTATACTTCTGGCCAACGCGTATGTCTATCTATAATTGTTAGCATATATCGAAAATCATTTGATATAGGTAGTGGTCCCACTAGATCCATATGATTATGTTCAAATCTGCCTGGTGGAATTTCGATTTTTTGGATAGGTGTTTTTGTGTATACATTAATTTTGGATTTTTGACAGTTAATACAACTTGATGACCAATCATTTATTTCTTTTCGCATATTAGGCCAAAAGTATTTTGATTGTATTAATCGTCTAGTGGCTCGTACACCAGGATGAGACAATGAATGAATTTTGTCAAATATACTCTTTCGCATGGAAGTTGGAACGAAGGGTCGTGTAGAGTGACTAGAAATGTCACACCAAATTTTAATATTTAAAGTAGGAATTAGAACTTCTTTTAAATTGCATTTAGAATTTGGAGATTTAATAAGAAGTTGTAGAGTCTCGTCTGTTTGTTGTTCTTTGTGTAGTGTTTGAAAATTTATATCTTGTGAAGATATCGCGTCAATTTCTGGAATGCGAGAAAGTGTGTCTGCAACTATGTTTTGTTTTCCAGAAATGTATTGTATGTTGTTTGTGAATTGAGCTATGTATTCTAAATGTCGTGTTTGTCGGGGTGATCTATCAGTTTTTGAATTTATAATAAATGTCAATGGTTTGTGATCAGTGTATATAATAAATTGCCTTCCTTCTAAAAAATGTCTAAAATGTTTGACAGCGCGGTAAATTCCTAAAAGTTCTCTATCAGAGGTTGAATACTTTATTTCTGTGGGACTAAGTTTTTGAGAAAAATATGCTAGAGGTTCCCAACTATCTCTTGTGGATTGTTGTAGAACAGCTCCAATAGCGACGTTTGATGTATCCACTGCTAGAGATAATTTTGCATATTTATTGAAATGTGTGAGAAGAGTATTTTTGGCAAAAAGAGAGCGAACTTTCTCAAATGCAATTGTTGATTTTTCAGTCCAAGTTAATTGTTTAGTTTTATATTTGGATGCAGATGTTAGCATTTCGTGCAGAGAACTTAGTTCTGCAGCTAACATCGGGATGTAACGATGGTAATAATTAACCATTCCAATAAACTTTTGAAGTTTATTTATAGAAGTTGGTCTATCAAAATTTATAATTAAATTAACTCTATCTTTAGAGGGTTGTATTCCTTTAGAAGAAATTTCATAACTAAGAAAATCTAGTGAAGGTACACCGAAAATACATTTTGAACGTTTGATGTTAAGTCCATATTGTTGTAGTAGATTAAAAATAATTTTTAGATGTTCTAAATGTTGATTCTCATTTTCACTTGCAATTAAAATGTCATCCACGTATGTAAACACAAAATCTAAACCAAAAAATATTTCATTGATGAAACGTTGGAAGGTTTGAGCACTATTTCTCAAACCGAATGGCATGCGTAAAAATTCAAACATTCCGAATGGAGTAGTTATTGCCGTTTTATAAATATCTTCTTCGGCCATTGGAATCTGGTGGTATGCACGAACAAGATCAATTTTCGAAAATACGGTTTTGTTTTTTAGTTCGATGCTAATATCATGTATGTGTGGAAGAGGATAACGATCGGGTACGGTAATACAATTGAGCATTCTATAATCTCCACATGGTCGCCAATCATTTTGTTCTTTTTTAGGGACTAAATGAAGGGCAGATGCAATAGGAGAATTAGAAGGTCTGCAAATTCCGACTTTTACAAGGTATTCAAATTCCGTTTTGGCTATTTTCATTTTGATTGGATCTAAACGACGTGGTTTTGTATATGGAAAAATTCCTTTTGTTTCTATCCTATGAACCGTACTATGCTTCACTGGTTTGGTGTAGTCTGGTTCAGAGGTGAGAGCAGGAAATTCTTTAAGAAGGGTGGAAAATTTGTTTTCATGGAGAGGTAATTTGAGAGAATACATATCGCAAAAGCCAGAAGTTCCATTTACTTTTAGTTTAGTGGTTAAATCGATTATTTGTTTATTTTTGATATCAACTATGATTCCAAACTTTTCTAAAAAATTTGCTCCAATGATAGGTGTTGAAATATTAGCTAATAAAAATGGAAATTCGAAATTGCGACGAAGACCTAAGTCAATTTTAAAAAGTTTTGAACCAAAGGTTTCTATTGATGAGACATTAGCATCTACTAAATTGATGTCAGAATGTCTTTTAATTGATTTGAATTTTGAAGATGGTACAACTGAAACTGCGGCACAAGTATCTATTAAAAAATTTAAATGATTGTATTTATCTAAAACAAAAAGGCGGCGTGCAGGTTTAATTTGAGTTCCATTATCTGCCACCGTCATAATGGAATTATTTAGTTTAAATTTTGGTTCAATGTGTTGTTGTTTTCATTTTTATTAACAAAAGCGCATGGTTTTATATATTTTATTGCATTTTTATTAAATTTTCTATGGTACCAATATATATTATCACGTGAATTTGAATATCGTCGTCTGGAGTTGCTTCTAAATTTTGAATTGTTCCGGTCGTGAGATCTTGATCTTGTTTTAAGTTCTGCTATGTCCAGTGTAATTTGATTTAAATTTTGACAAAGTGTTGTAGTAATTTGTACTAAGTTCTGCATACATTGTTCCATAGAATTTTGATTGATGCTCGAAACTGAAGTTGAATTTTGAAATTTATTGGTGACTTCATAAATTTTGTCTGCCAAGTTTATTCTTTATCGACACTTTTATCACTACAAGACGTTAAATGAATTTGCTATTGTTGTGGTAATTTGCGTTGCCACAATTTATAAAGTAGTTCGCGACCGACGATTGATTCAGAACCGGCCAGGGACTTCATGTCTCTGAAAAATTCGGAGGGTTTACGGTCACCCAATTGAGTATTATAAAAAAGTTCTTCCAATCTTTTCTCTTCGCTAAGATAAAATCTTTCACACAATGCATTTTTAATGCATTGGTACTTGTGAATAGTTGGAGGTGGATTAATAATATCTAAGATCTTAGTAATTACATGTTGCGGAAGAGAAGTAAGAACTAATTAGAATTTTAAATCATCATTTGTGTTATTGTGTAACGCGAATTGTACTTCTGTTTGTAAAAACCAAGCATCGGGACATTCAACCCGGAATGTTGGTAATTTAATATGAGTTTGAGTAATAGGTGTATGAGGAATATGTGTGGTTTGATTTTGAAAAGTAGTGGCGTTGTTTTCCATTGTTGTGTTTCGATTTGGTGAGTGGTGCATTGGTGTTGATGTATTAGATGGAGGTGTTAGAGAAATGTTTGTGTTTTCTTCAAAAGTGGGAGTGTTAATATCAATTAAGGGATTATTTTTAGTAAAAGACCTAGTTAATACCATTTGAAAAAAAAATTAAAGAAAGTTATTCAATTGAAGGGAAGCTTACAGTTTTGATTTTTGTATAATATTTTAAAGTAATAAATTCTATGTAAGTATACATATATTATTATTTAGTTAACGATAATGATTAAGTAGATTAAGATTAAAAGTTTTGAAAAAGTTCTAAGAATAGGATTTGAATTTAAGATTAAAAAAATTAAATATGATTTATTAAAATTATTTAAGTTTAAATTTAATTAATTAAGTTTAAATTTAATTAAGTTAAGTGATTAATTCATAGTTGGTTTGATGATAAGGTAAGTTAAAAAATTAATATGTGTGTTATATATTTAATAATAATTAATGAGAATAATAGTTGTAATGAATAATTATATGAACTTATCTTGTAGGCTGGTATTGATGTTAAGTTGTTATTTGATAGTTGGTAGCGGATTGTGCGGTTTTTGCTTCCGAAGACAAACGGCAGTATTTGATGATGATGTTGGCGTGGGTGTGCGGGTTCACGTATTGTTGGGCCGCAGAAATTGAAGTGTGAATGGTGTTGTAATTTAATTTGAGGTTGACGACTAATGTTGTGGTAGTTGCGATTGTTGAATTTGTTGGTTTGAAAATTGTTCTTGGAAGTTATATTTTTATGCGAAGCGTAATTATTGGTGGTGGAATTATTGGCAGCTTTTAGAGATGATTTTGAACGGGAGAATATATTTGTTCTGTTGGTTTAATTTTTGTAGTTGTTTTTGTTGCTATTTGTCCTTTTTTTATTGCAACTCTTGTTTTTATAAATAGGGTTGAATACAGGATCGAGCAGGATCGCCAATTATGGTTGTATCGTGTTCATAAATATTTATTTAATAAGATACATATATTTTAAATCTTTTTTGTTTGAAGTTTTATTTTATATTGAAAAAATTTTTTAATACAAATTTTTATCTTTGACTTTTTTTATGATTATAAATAATAAACAGAATTAAACATAAAGCATAAAAAATGAAACAAGTAAATATTTTAACAATTTGTCGACACTACAGTCACTCTTAAGCCCTGCTTTAGATTTTTTAGAAATGGTTATTGAGGGTGTTTTAATGGTGCGATAACATTGCTCGAGTCTTACTCGGACGCCTAATGTTATGGCACGAACGGAGGGGGAGGTGAGAGGTGGGTAACCTTTGTGTAGGATACGAAAAGGGTTGTAAATTTCGAGGATTTAGGTTTATGTTTTGATGAACATGTAGGATTCACAGGTTTATGTTACTTGTATTACTTTGCTGCGGGATTGGATACTTTAGCCTTAAATGGTTGCTACCGCTGACTGTGCATTCGTTGCTGTGTGAGTGTGATGTGCCGCTATGTGTGCTATTCTGTCTGGTAGCGTGTTGAATGGCCACAGGTGATTTGATGCAACTGCGCTGGCGTTTTAGCGGCTTAACTTTAGTTCAAATTAAAATGAACTGTTTTATTTTCAGGATTGATGAAAGACTCTGCTTTGTTCGAGAGTTGTACTAGAGATCCTTGTTATTTTCAGGAGTTGGTAAGGGCTGAACCTCCTCGTTCAGGAATTAACAAATAATAGACTGCTTCGTCTAGCAGTCGGCAAAGAACTGAACCGCCTTGTTAAGGAGTTGAGAAAGAACTGACCGTCTAGTTCATGAGCTAAGAAACAACTGACTCTTTTGTCATTTAATGTGAGCGCATGAAGCTCAGTTTTCATTGATTTATTTTGAGTGATAGCTTTCGCGCATGTGTACTTGTTATTGTATCGAAAGCTTTTGTTTATACGCTGAGTATGTTTATTCGTTCTGATGTGATCGAAAGCTTTTATTTGTTAGTCGAGAATGTTTTACTCGTTTGAGTGAGTTTCGGTCCAGTTGATCGAAAGCTTTTATTTATGCTATGCAAATATTTGCCCGTTTGAGTAATTTTCTGTTATGTTAATTTAGATACTCAGAGTTGCTTTGATTAGTACAAATGCATTAAAGTAACTTATTATCTAATTTTAGAAATACTCTTTTATGGCTTTATATGTACATGTAGAATTATATTTGTTGAAACTTGGTATTTTATTAAGATGTATTTAATTAAATATTCAATTGATTAAATGTATTTGTTTGAGCCACCGCATGTTTGATATATGTTATACTAATTTATTGGCAGGCTTAGGGCCAAAGTAAAACTTAGATTATTCTTTTAATTATCGTTGAATATTTAAGTAAACTTTTGTCTTAATTGTAGTAAGTTAAATGCCAGTAAAAATGGAATTAAACTAAATAGTAAGTTCTTAGATTATTTAATTAAATGAAATATTAAATTGAATGAAAAGTATTTCAAACGCTAGTCTATATTGTACTCCTTATATGATTAGTAGTATAGTTATAACTATAAATATATATAAGTTATAAGGAACATAGTTATTAAAAATACTTGCAGGTCTGGTGATGGATGATTCTGTCTGCGTGTGTTGTTCTGGCTGAGTGTGTTGTTGTATTGTTGTGTGTTGTTGTCGGGGACAAATGGAGACTTCGAGTTCTCCGCCTTGACGAACGTGGATCCTGTAGCAGGTGTCTTGAATGGTGGTTTCGAATTTAATTTGTCGACCCGCTGATGGCGTGCATGGGTGCGTTGGACGAGGTCAGTCAATTCCTGTGGCCACTCTGTTGTATTGGCGTGGGCACAAGTGGTGGGGTATGATTAGGGTGAGGTGTCTTCTCTGAGGGAGAGGGTGGACACTGCCGTGGCTTCGTTCTTGGTTGGCGATTGAGTGGACTCGATGAGCCAGCCGATGCATGAATCCTTGTCGTCATAGTAGTTGTTGGGATTGGGGTCAGTTCCAATATGACCCGGCATTGGATGACGATCCGTGTTAGTGATGTCTGGTGGCGTGTAGGCGCATTTTGTAGTCGTTGCTTGTTGAGCGTCGTATGCGATGGCGTTGACATTGATGGCTGTGGTTAATAATGGCACTGCTATTTGAGCGCTAGCCGTGTCGATGTAGGGTTCTGGTAGGGTTTGATATATGTTGGTGCACTTGGTTGATGTTGTTTGTTGATCGTCGTAAGCGATGGTATCGACGTTGGTGGCTGTGGTTAGTGATGGCGCTGCTGGTAGAGCGTTAGCCGTGTCGATGTGGGGTTCTGGTTCTATCGGTGGTAGTTTGATTGATGGGAGCGTCCTGTTGGAAAAATGTTGGGTGACCTCGCTGATTGCACGGCGTTTCTGCCTGATGAGGTGGCGCGAGAACCATCCGCTTTGGTCTATCGGCTCCATAAAGTCAAACAAGGGTGTGCTGAAGAAACTCTCGATGAATTGCAACGTATAGAGGCAGCAGTCGGTGAAGTTGTCCTGTTGTTGGACCTTTACGCGGTGGCCTGGTAGGTTCTGTAGTGTGAATGTTCGTGGTTGAACACCTGGATGCTTGGCACAAAACTTGTGGGTGAGGTTGCTTTGTAGTGCTGAATAAATATGCGCTTTGTCTTGTGTCGCGACAGAGGCGAAGAGCAGTATGATAGGTTTTTTAATAGGTGGTCGCTTTCCCGGTGTGAGTGCTTGGGGCATGTCGTAGTATCGTGGACCTCTCATGGTGGGGAAGCAGATGACGGTTACGAACCAGTGTTCGCCTTCGTTGATAGGAACTACGATGTAGTTCTTGTCGAATATGTTAAGTCGGTGAGTCCATGTGTGGACTCCTGCATGTCGACGCTGCCCTAGGGTTTCCACAATGTCACCCGGTTTGGCCATAGAGTGTGTTAAGCTGCTGAAAAATAGAGGACTGAAAATGTGAGTCTCCACTTGTTGCGCCGCTGACATCATATTATGCTCGATCCATCGGATGTAAAAATCGATGATTTTGTCGGTAAGATAGGTGCCGATAGTGAGGCAGCGGTAGTCCATCTCGTTGACTGCTATACCTCCTGGACCTGGTGGTTATATGAATAAATCAGAGGTCGCTAATGTTTCGTCGTCGTCGCTTGACAAATCGATTGTAACTGTCGTAATCGATTTTACTGCTGTGTGCACGTTGTTAACACATTCGTCCATATGTGTAATTTGTTGACTACTTTCAGCAAAAGTCTCAACTGGTAGTTGTTGCTGCTGTTGCTGTATGTACCGGTGATTCGTTGTGGAGGAGCCACCCGGTTCTGACTCGTTTGTATATAGCGCGTGTAGGAACATACGTTGTTTGCTGCTATGGCGTCACATCTTGATTGGCGTTGGTGTAGCCATTGGTTCTGGTAGCAGTACAACGCGCTTCCTAGCTTCTGATAATTCTTTCAGACGTTGGCTGAATGCTTTCTTGGTCCTCGTGAATTTATCCATGTTGGATAATGGGGTCCCGTGATACGTGGCTAAGGCCCTTATTATGAGCTGCGTTCGATCTTCGACTGTAGTCGAATGGTCTGATCGAACGAATTTGCATTTGATATTATAACGTGCTTTCGACAAAGAGTAGCGCTATTGTGAATTTCTTTCATTTTGTTTCTTCACGGTAGTATATTTTTATCAGGTGATTATTGTTTTATTTCAACTAAATACGATTGGTTTGAAAGTTGATTGCAAAAAATAAGACAAAAAAGTTATAACTATGACGAAAATAGTTTCCATAAGATTCGACGCTTCGTCAGAAGAGGATGAAAGCTTGACGGAACAGGCTAGAAGTAGAAAAGGGTTGACCAACGCTTTCTTTAGCTTATCTTAAGCCACTTTGCTGTTCTAACTGGTGGTCCTAAGCAATTTAATTTCAGCATGAGTTCTTCCCATGTCTTTGTCGCCTGAACTTTGGAACAAATATCCTTTGCAGTCAAAGTTTGCCTCCATCAATAAGACCAGTTTTTCTAACTGTGATTTGTTGCTCACCACCTTAGACCTGCATAAACATTATCAAAAACAGTTTAATATTAGTTTTGAATTTCCGTATTTCACAAAATACTTAAGTTTTTAACAATTATTGCTAAGCACGCATCGCATCGAAAGCAAAATCCTATTCGACTGAAATTTCGATGAGCAACGAACATTTCGATAGGGTTGCACTGCTCATAATAAGAATTGAACTTTCGATACTCGTTGTTCGATAACCAGCGAAGATCGAACGTCGAAAGCAACTCATAATAAGGGACTAATTGTCTTGAAAAAGACAGTTAGGCGGGGTTGTCTGGTGTGTAGAACTTAAAAACGTTGCGAATGTGTTGTGCAATTTCCACGATGCACGGTTGTACTCTGTAATAATTTAGGTTGATTATTACATTTACTTATCTCTGAGCTAAATGTTTATGTACTCTACGATTAGTGGATGTTGAGTTCTGCCAAAACCTTTTACTAAACCATTGATAAAATACCTGTAACAGTTTATTCGACTGGATAGATGCTGAAACTTGTGCACTATCGCGTAGAAGGTGTATATGGAAAACTAAGTCGCACTTAATATTAACGTGAATTTTAATAAAAGGCAAAATTATGTTGTTTACTCACGGTCACTTCAAACAGCAATGACTGTTATGGTTTTACTTTTTCAAATTGGGACTTCAACAATTTTGCGTACGGCGTTGCTAGTATTTCAATTCGTTTGCAGGGTACTCACACGATCAAATATGTATGTGAGCTGTTTTCATGTCTTGTTTTCTATGTTGGTTGGTCGAAGTTGCGGTATGACAGTCGCAGTTGGTGGTAGTTGGTTGGCTGACTTTAAATTTGAACTAACTATCTTGTTGATGTTGAGTAAGCCAGGTTGTGGTATGTGTAGGGTTTGTAATTATCGTAAACCTGATGTGATGATGAAATTCTTGTAGTTGTGATTGTCCATATCATAAAAATGGGGCGATGCTGTGCGTTTTTTTTTTAGTTCGATAAGTGTGAGTATAGCTATGGCCGTACCAGGAAAACCTCGTTGTGTGTCAACTCAATCTACATGGAGGAGGATGGAATTGACATAGCAATGCTTCAGAAACCTTGGATTTTTCACAATAGAATTAAAGGTCTCTCAGAGCGAAAGGCCACGCTGTACCAACCAGTAACAGATGGCAGGCGACGGACTTGTATCTTGGTGAGACATGGTACACTAGCGGTACATATGCCACACCTATGTTTTCCGGATCTCACCGTTGTGAGAATTGGGGATGGTGCAGGTGCTTGTATGGTAGCTTCAGCGTATCTTCCCTACGACTCTCCAGACCAACCACCTTCAAAAGAGGTGGAGAATCTTTTAAAGTACTGTGAGGGAAGGAACATTGGAGTGATGATAGGATGTGATGCTAACGCGCACAATACTGCTTGGGGTAGCACCAACAACAACGACAGAGGAGAGCAATTGCTTGAGTTTGTGGAGAGGTACAATCTGTTGGTAGCAAATAGAGGAGCACAACCGACTTTCGTTGATGCGAGGCGAGCGGAAGTCATTGATGTAACTCTCATCTGCAGGAAGATTCTGAACAGAATAAAAAATTGGATTGTCGTGGATAGGCTAACCATGTCGGACCACAGATCCATACAGTTTGAATTCAAGTACGGAATCCAACGCCAGCGGAATAGCAGGAAGGTCAGGATTCCCAAGAATACAGATCCTGTGAAATATAAGGCGAAGTTGAGAGAAACACTGACCCAAAAAGCGATAAAAGTACCAGGGAATACGGTGGAAGTAGAAAGTCATGTCAAACACCTTAGCTCGGTCATGGTCGAAGCCTACGAGGTGGCATGCCCAATACTTTCAGTAGACGATGGTGATCCAACGCCATGGTGGTGCACGGAACTCAAATCTCTGAAGAAGAAGGTTAGGAAGGCCTTCAATCTGCACATGAGAGGGGGAACCCCAGAAACATGGGCAAATTACAAGGCACGGAAAAGGGAACTGAAGTACCTCATACGACAACGGAAAAGGCAGTCGTGGAGAGACTTCTGTTCTGGGATGGAAACTATATCAGAAGCATGTAGGCTTCAGAAAATGGTTTCAAAAGACCCATTCTCCAAAGTGGGACTGATCCGAAAGAAGGATGGAACCATGGCAGAGAACCTAGAGGAGTCCATGGAAGTTCTGATGGAGGTGAACTTTCCTGGAAGTTTTAAGTCTGATGACCCGTGGACACCCTTGAAGAAAGGAATACACAGGGTTGACAGGCTGGAAGCCGAAAGGATGATCACTATGGACGGGGTGAAGAGTGCTATACGCTCATTTGCTCCGTACAAAACATCAGGGATGGACGGTATATTCCCTGCTATGATGCAGTGGGGGGAAGATCTCATTGCACCTAGGCTGTGGGGTATATTCGTTACTTGCCTAGCGACTGGGTATGTTCCGAGAGTCTGGAGAGAGGCGAAAGTTGTCTTTCTTCCGAAGCCTGGAAAAAAAGATTATGCGGAGGCGAAGTCGTTCAGACCGATCAGCCTAACATCTTTTCTCTTGAAAACGATGGAAAGAGTGATGGTTGACTGTCTTGAGAGCACCTCGCTGATGCAAAATCCTCTGAGTAGATGCCAACATGCATATAGAGCAGGTAGGTCTACGGAGAGTGCTCTTCACGAATTGGTAAGAGTGACTGAAAAGGAGGTATTTTCAAGAGGCATTGCGATGGCCACATTTATGGACATCGAAGGTGCTTTCGACAAAATATGCTTTGGAAGGCTGCGGCAAGCCCTGACAGAACGCAATGTAAGCCCAATGATAGCAAATTGGGTGGACAATATGCTCAAACACAGGGCTGTCAACATGCAGAATGGTAGAGTAAAGACTAGAGGTAGAGTAAGTAGAGGATGTCCCCAGGGCGGGGTGTTATCGCCAACCCTGTGGAACATAACTGTGAACTCACTACTGGTTAGACTGGATGAATCGGGCATACACACGATAGGGTTTGCAGATGACATTGCGTTGGTGGTCCACGGCAAGTTCATTGACACCATCTCTGACATCATGAAGGGAGCACTCCGAATGGTGGAGGAGTGGTGTCGAGAACAAGGCCTTACCGTAAACGCAGGCAAGTCAGACAATATTCTCTTTACTAGAAAGAGGGTAGGCCTCAGAACCACTCAGACTTTTTGGAGCTGAAATCAACATGTCCACGAAAGTTAATTATCTAGGGGTAGCCCTTGATAGCAAACTGAACTGGAACGAGCATGTAGAAGATAGGATTCAAAGAGCCAAGAGGGTTCTTTTCCAGTGCAGACGCGTTTGTGGTCTCAAATGGGGGCTAAACCCAGAGGCTATGCAATGGGTTTACACTATGATGGTTAGACCTGTCATCACGTATGCTTCGGTGATTAGGTGGACAAAAGTCAGCCAGAAAACCATTAAGAAGAGACTGGACATAGTCCAACGGCTGGCGTGTGTTGGAATAACACGTGCAATACGCACCACTCCAACAAGCGCAATGAAGGTTCTGTTAGGTATGCTGCCGTTGGATTTAGAAATAAAGAAAACAGCGGCGCTGTCAGCCCTCAGGATGTTGCGAAATGCTACGTGGCATGGGGCAACGGCCCTGCATGGTCATATTCGCATCCTTGATATTGTACAGAGAGATGTCAGGGAGGCGTTTATGCCTATGGACGGAAGGCAGAGAGTAAAAATAACAGAAAAATGTTATAAAACTCTTATAACGGATGGAGCCGTTTGTGAAGAAATCGCTGGTAGCGATATCAGTATATTCACAGACGGCTCTCTGATGAATGGCCGGGCCGGGGCAGGCGTGTACTCAAAAGAGTTAAGCCTATCCTGTGTACTGAGGTTGGGGAGGTTTGTGTCTGTATACCAGGCAGAAATGCTTGGCGTAGTGCATGCGCTGGACCACCTGATAGATGGCGTGATCAGTGGCAAGAAAATTGTCATCGCTCTCGACAATCAGTCTGTGATTAGGTGTATGCAACGGACAGACATCATTTCCAGGTTGGCCATAGAATGTCTTACAAAACTCAATAGGTGCGCCCAGACGAATGAGCTCACACTTATGTGGGTGAGAGGACACTCTGGCATAGAACAGAATGAAGAAGCTGATTCTTTAGCAAGAGCAGGATCAGCAAAAGAATTCTGTGGACCAGAACCACGTATCGCCATAGGCGACAATATGGTGGCAGGCCTTATTAAACAATGGACGGACTCGGAACACAGTACAAGGTGGGAAGAAGCTGTTAATTGCAGGCAATCAAAGGCGGCCGTGAAGTGGTCTCGTAGTGAGGCAGCAAAAGTTATCCGATACAATCGAAGGACTTTAAGCTGGCTTACTGCACTGGTCACAGGACACGGTCCCTTCATGTACCATCTCGGGAAGATGACTCTGACCGAGGACGATGCGTGTAGGTTTTGCCTAGAGGAGCCGGAAACAGCAGCACACATTCTGTGCCAGTGTCCGGCGCTGGCAAGCATAAGATTGACCACTCTGGGACGCCCATTTATTGGCGAAGCCGAGATTGGTCAACTAACCTATAAGGATATGCTTGAGGTGACAAAGGATGCTTACATAAGGAGCATGCTCACGTACGAGTACTCCGAGCAGTAGTTCCCTTTGTCCAATAGGGGACGAAAAGGGACCCACTGTGGTCTGCTTCGGCAAATCCCCAACTTATTGTTATTATAGCTATGTGTAGGGGTGATATTTTCTGGTCTATTGGATTCAGTGATTCAAAGAAACATTTCGATGCCTAATAGAAATGTTACTTTGGTGTTTTTAGAGCGCACCAACGCTCAAGTTAATGTGCTGCTCTGTATTTTTGTTTTAGGCTAAGGAGCCAAGTTTGAGAAGTAAATAAAACAAGGAGCTGAAGAGCTCAGTATAAGTCGTCTTTAAATTCTAATTTTATTACTGAAAAGTCTTGACTTATAAACTAAAAATACAAGTATTTTTCTTAAAATAATTTTACCACTATTTCCAAGACTCCGCCTTTAGTTCCAATACTTTTTTGAATTTAATTTTTAGAATCGATAATCGACCAATCACTTTCAGTTTAATAACCTCTAATCTGTTTCCCCTCTATTTAATATTTTTGACAACATTAATTGGTTCGCTTGAATTCGTGGCCTTGACTTTAAAGTGTCATAGGCACTTGTTTGACTCACCGCCTGTTGTTGTTGCGTTATGTCTTTCTGTGCAATGCACTTGTAATTCAACACCCGCTGTCGCAGCTCAGCTTGTGTGGTATCTAGCGGCATAAGCGTAAAGGGTACAAAATACATTTCATAAGAATTCGAATTGCAATTAGTTGCGTTTACGTTGAGGTTTTTTATACAGATTTAAATTTGGGAATTTGTCAACATATTATGTTGATGTTTTCTTTTTATTGTCGTCGTATGTTAGACAACTTTAGGTCATTAAAGTGAAGGTCTTTTTTTTTAGGTGGTTGTTTGCATGATGTGTGTACATATGTATGTATGAAAGTACACTACACCCTCACCATTAAGCGAAAATTTACTTGCAAAGATAAATTTTTAAGAGTTTGGAGTTTTGGAAGAGGATATGCTTGTGTATAATATTAAAATTTATACAGTTTAAAAAGATATTTGTATTAATCTATTTTTTAGATTTATATAAAATTTGTAGCTTTAATAAGAGTTTTTATGATAATTGTTACGTTTAACTTATTTGGTAGAAAGGCCACTTATATATAAGGTTAAAAGTTATATTTATAAAAATAATTTTGTATAGTAAAAGAAATTATGTGTATTTTTGAGTAATATTAATTGAATAAAATTTTAAATATTAAATTAAATGAGTAAAATTTTATGCTTAAGACTTTAATTATGGCTCACAGTCCTTTTTAACATATTATTATGAAATTTTTTATGCTAATTATTTATTTCTATAATAGAATTTACACCATCTCTATGGATTATTTTATACGGTCCGTGGTATGGACTTTGAGATTTTTTCTTAGTTTCTAATTTAACAAATACATGATCTCCTTCTTGAAACTCTGAGATATTTACATTTTTATCACAAGCAATTTTTCGTTTTTCTTTTACAGTTTTTATTATTTCTCTTGCTTTATTAATGGAATTTCTAAGTCTTATTTTTAATTCGTTTTCATAGTTTTCTAAATTGTAAACTGGTTCGTTTTCTTTCGTTAAATCTTTCGAAATGTTTGGTAATTTACCAAAAATGAGTTCGTATGGTGAGTACGATGTATCAACATGTGGTGTTGTATTATATGCGAACGTGTAATATGGAATCCATTTATCCCATTCATAATCATGAGCAAAGGATAGAAGATATTCGTTAAGTACCCTGTGGTTTCTTTCGAGTCCTCCTATTGTTTCATGGTGATAGGGTGCTGAGAAAATTTGTTCTATTTTTAATAAGTTGCAAACGTTTTTTAGCAGTTCGTTTGTAAATTCAGTTCCTCTGTCAGATTTTAAATTTTTGGAAAATCCGTACTTTAAGATCAATTGTTCTACAAGTGTTTGTGCTATTGTTTTTGCGTCTTTTATTTCAATTGGATGTGCAATAACAAATTTTGTCAATTCACATTGCATAGTCAATATGTATCTAAATCCGTTTGAGATTTTTAATGGTCCGACAGTGTCAATTGATATTGTTTCAAAACTTGTGTTCGGAGTGTTCGTTATGGTCATTTTTTCTTTGATGTGTCTAGTTTGTTTATTACGAGTGCAATATATACATTTGTTTATGTAGTTTTTTACCATCTGTCGCATATGTTTCCATACATAGCGTTGTTTTAGTTTGAGGATAGTCTTTCTAATACCTAAGTGTCCTCCTTGTGGTGTGTCATGGTATTCTTGAATTATTTTGTGTTGCATGGTTTTGTTTGTAATTCTTTTAGGGGGTTGAAATATCATAATTTTTAGCGATTCTTTATTATTTTCTATTTTGTTCTTCTGCTGCAGCATGTTATATATTCTTTTAAATTCTTTTTTCTGTATGATTTCAAATATATTATCTTTTTCATCTAGCGCTAGTTCTTTTATATTAAATTTATTCATTTTAGATACTAATTCCTTCAGAATCGGCTCTAGAGTCGCTGAGTTATCATTAGATCTTGCATGCATATTTTTATTAATTTTTGATGATAGCTTCATCGATGTCGAATCTGGATTCGTCAATTTATCGCTACATCGCACGTGCACAATATCATGTGTAATTTGGATACTAGTATCATTTTTATTCATATTCATATTTTTATCGCTTATTTCAAATTTTAATTTACGTACGCTTCTGATATCTGTAATGGATGTGCAGTCCCATATAAAGAGTTCATGACGCTCCTGTTGAGATGTGCAATCATCGTCTGCAAGTTCTTCTTGCTTCTTTTTATTTCCCCTTGTAATTACCATGGCTTTGCTTGTTTCATCATTTGGTATCATTGTTTTAAGTATGTCCGAATCTATTTTTATTCGTGATAGCGCGTCGGCATTGGTATTTATTTTTCCTTGTTTAAATATTATTGTAAAGTCATAATCAGATAAGTCTAATCTGATTCTGGTCATTTTTGATGATGGGTTTTTATGAGCAAAAAGTGAGAGTAAAGGTCTGTGATCCGTAACTACTATAAATTTCTGTCCGTATAAATATGGTTTAAAAAAAATTAATGCCCCAGTGTATTGCTAAAAGTTCTTTTTCTATTATTGGTTTATTTATGTCATGTTTTGTAAAGTTTTGCTTGCATAAGATATTGGTAAGTCTTCTCCAATTTCACCTTGTGATAATACGGCTCCTAACGCGTAGTTTGACGCGTCAGTCGTTAAAATGAATGGTTTTAAAAAGTCTGGATACTGTAATATTGGTGGTTCTATTAATTTTTGTTTTAGTGTCTCAAACTCTGTTTGGCATTGTGTTGTCCAATCAAAAGTTTTGTTCTTTTTAAGTAAAGCATTTAAGCATTGTGCGATTGTTGCAAAATCGTTTATGAATCGTCTATAATAATTGCGAAAGGCAACGAATCTACGCACATCGTCTGCATTTAAAGGAGTTGGATAATTTTTTATTGTTTCATATTTTACTGGATCGGTCTTAATGCCGTTTTGTGTTATCAGGTGTCCCAAATAGACAACCTCTGGACGTAGAAATTTGCATTTGTTTGCGTTTAATTTAAGATTGTATTTAGATAATCTATCAAAAATTTTAATTAAATTATTTTTGTGATGTTGCAAGCTACATCCAAAAACTATTATGTCATCTACATATAAAAATGCTTCTGAGCTTAATCCTGTTAGTTCTAATGTTAGCATTCGTTGAAAACTGTTCGAGGATATTTTCAATCCAAATGGTAGTCTTTTGAAATGGTAGTGACCATCGTTGGTCGAAAAAGCTGTTAATGGTCTTGAATGTTTTTCTAAAGGTATTTGGTGAAAAGAACTTGTCATGTCAAGTGTAGAAAAGTATTTTGCTCTGCCAAGTTTGTCTAAGACATCTTCTATTCTTGTTAAAGGGAATTTATCACTAACTATGTTATTGTTTAATTTCCTAAAATCAACTACCAAACGCCATTTTTTGATATCGTCATTATTTTTCTTAGGTACTATTAGGAGAGGTGAATTGTATGGGCTTATTGATGGTTCAATTATATCGTTGTTTAATAGGTCTTGAACTTGTTCATGTATTTCTTCGTTGTGTACATGTGGTAATCTATAATTTTTTATGTATATGGGAGTATCATTTGTTGTGATTAGTTTTTGTGTATAAAAATTGTTTATTGTCAGCTGTTCATTTGCTAAATGGAATATATGTTGATATTTTCTGAAAATATTTATGAGTGGATGTTTTAATTCTATGCCTAATTCTTTTATAACTTCTTGGAATCTAGTTTCATTTTGACGTGTGTCTCGTGTAAAATATGAGTATTATGATAGAGGTTTGAATTTTGGTGTTAGTTTGTTAATTTTTATTTCTGTTTCGGTAGTATTTAATATTTTTACGTGACATATTCCTGTTGATGGAACTATAGAATTTGCTATAAATACTCCTGTTTGAATTTCTTCGTTCAAAATAACACTATCTTGATTTAAGTTTAAATTTATTGGAGCTATAATTTCTGTTCTAGGTGGTATTCTGATAGTATCAAATGCGTTTTTATTTAAGTATAAAGGTGTTACTATGTCGGTGTTGTTTAGTATTATTGTGAGTGTATGTGTTTCATAGTCAATTTTACACATATATTTTGATAAAAAGTCTCTACCTAAAATACCGTCAGTGTGAATGGGGAAGTCGTTGTCTACGGCTTGAAAAATATGTTGTATATTAAAGTTTTTTAAATTGAGTCTTAGTGCTATTGAGCCTAGAGTGAAAGTCTCTTCTTCTGTTATACCTGTTAGTTTACAATTTTCTCTTGTCATCAATTCTGTATCATTATTTATATTTTCTATTTTGCAGATTGATATGTCTGCACCTGTATCAATTAAGAATTTCAATTGTTTTTTTGTATTGCTGCATGTTATTATTATATAATTTGTTGTATAATCCGATATTTTGTATATTTTTAGTTGCGCTGTCCCGGATGATCTTCTCTGTTGATCTCCGAGCGATCGTCGTTTCCCTGGTCTTCATTATTAAATACGTACATTCTATTGTTATATCTTTGATTGTTAGAATTTCTGTATGTGTTGTTATTATCAGAATTGCGTCTTTGCGCATTTTGGCCATTATTATTTCTCTGGTTACTATTTCTAACAAAGTTGTTTCTATTGTTATTGTAATTCTGATTGTTGTTATTTTGGTTATGTCTGTATGTGTTGTTTTTATGGGTTCGTTGCATAAATGTATTGTCATTTCTGTTGGTTTGTAGTCGTGTATTATAGTTTCTGTTATGTTGTTGTCTATTGTAAGAATTATTGAAAGTGTTACTTGAAACGTTATTTTGTTGTCCTCTGTATGAATTATTAAAATTGTTATTTTGTCGTCTGTTATTTGTTCTAAAAAACATTAACTGATTATTTGTGTTGACATTCTTTTCTAGTTCCAAAGCTAGATTTGTTGCGTCAATCAACGTTTTTGGTTGTGCTGCAAAAATTGTGTTCTTTGATTCATTTTTATGATTAAATCTTTTTGCTGTGCGTTAGCTTCAGTCGTCAACGCTGTTGTTTGTAGGTTATTTAGTTCGGATATTAAGTGTAGTAATTTGTCTTTGAAATTTGTCACTGAACTGTTTCTTTGTGTGAGTGTAGACAGTTTTGTGTGAATTTGAGCTGTTGTTAAGTTACTTTTAAATGAATTGTTGAGAGATAATTTAAGTTTATCTAATGTGTCTATATTTGCTGAATGTCCTATGGTCGTTTTTACATTATTGTTTAGTTTAACATTGACTACAATGTTTATGAATTTCTTTTTAAGTTCTGTAGTAGTGTAAGTGCTGTCTAAGAGTTCGACTAAGGTTAAGAATGCGTTTAATTCTTTGTAATTTCCGCTAAAAATCGGAATAGTTTTCAAAATGAGTTCTATATTTAGTTCCGTCATTGTTGATTCGTTACTTTTATCTTCTCTATGATTTAACAAAAGAGTTTTTGTTTCGTTTAATAATTTATTGAATTGATCATTCAATTCGTATGCTTCTAGTTTATTTAGAGATTCGACTTTTGAATTGAAATGTAAGTTATATTTATTTAAATATTCTAACTTTAAATTTATCGTTTCTATTTTGTATTTTCTATTAGAAGTTTTCTTAATGTTTTGTTTAATTTTAAGTACTTCATTTAAAATTTCTTTTAGTTCTTCCATTTACATTTTCATTTTATTTGTTTACAATTATTTTCTATAAAAAAATACAAAATATTCATGCATTAATAGCATTTTCTACAAAATAGTTGTGTATTGTTTTCTTTAAAATCAAATCTACTTAATTTAATTAAACATATATTGCATCTAAAACATTGTTGATGCCAATTTTTCTTTTCATATGAAAAATATATTATTTTTCCTATATCAATTATTTTTTTAGTACATGCTGCGCAATGTTTACTAAACAAAATACCGTAACAGCCTTGGTATTTGCATAAGGTAGCTTTTTGCATGATTAAAAATATTTTTTTTTTTCTGTATTAAAAGATTTAATTATTTACTATAGCCCTGACATTATGTTTTCTAATGTATGTTTTACAATATTTATTGATTTTATAGATAACATAAGCTAATAAAGCTATTAATCCTAAAGTAATTATGACTGTCCAACCTATCTGTTGTATATGGTTGGTCGTCACAACTGATCCTAAATTATTGTCTATATTTTATTTTAAACATAGTTATTTTAACAATAGTTATTAAACATAGTTAAATCTTTATATAAATTAGTTATATTAGGTATCAAAACTATTCCTATCATTTAAATTTCAAAAAAATTAAGTTAAAATCATAAAATGTATAAAATTGTCTAAATGTTAATAAATTTGTTTTATATAGAAAAATTTATTTTTTTTTAATTTACTTATTTTTGTACATTTTTCTTTCTAGTTTTATCTTGTTTAACAGTTCTTTTTTCAAATTTTTACCTGTTGTAATTTTTACTATTCTAAAAAGTTCTGCAACTTTCTGTCTTGATTTTACTGCTTTACCTCCTCTTGGCCTTTTTGGTGTTGTCTTCTGTTGTTGTTGGATTGGTTGGATTTTTTGTTGTTGCCTTTTTCTGTAATCTTCAATAGTGATCGGTTTGGGTCCGGCAGTTTTGGATGTTGGAGTGTAGATTGGTATATTTTCTATTGGTGCTGTTGACTGTGGAATATATTCTTCTGTTGGCTTTTCCATAAAGTTTTTTTGCTTCTCTTAGGACTTTCTCGAATAATTTGTGAAATTTTGTTGAAGACATTTAAGGTGTTTTTTTTTTATAGTGTACTGTTTGTTTAATCTATAATCGTATGGTCTGCAGGATCGGTATCGGCAGGATCGGCATCGGCAGGATCGCCATGTAGGGGTAATATTTTCTGGTCTATTGGATTCAGTGATTCAAAGAAACATTTCGATGCCTAATCGAAATGTTACTTTGGTGTTTTTAGAGCGCACCAACGCTCAAGTTAATATGGCTCAAGTGCCGCTCTGTATTTTTGTTTTAGGCTAAGGAGCCAAGTTTGAGAAGTAAATAAAACAAGGAGCTGAAGAGCTCAGTATAAGTCGTCTTTAAATTCTAATTTTATTACTGAAAAGTCTTGATATAAACTAAAAATACAAGTATTTTTCTTAAAATAATTTTACCACTATTTCCAAGACTCCGCCTTTAATTCCAATACTTTTTTGAATTTAATTTTTAGAATCGAATGAAAAGAAAAATTGGCATCGACCAATCACTTTCAGTTTAATAACCTCTAATCTGTTTCCCCTCTATTTAATATTTTTGACAACATAAATTGGTTCGCTTGAATTCGTGGCCTTGACTTTAAAGTGTCATAGGCACTTGTTCGACTCACCGCCTGTTGTTGTTGCGTTATGTCTTTCTGTGCAATGCACTTGTAATTCAACACCCGCTGTCGCAGGTCAGCTTGTGTGGTATCTAGCGGCATAAGCGTAAAGGGTACAAAATACATTTCATAAGAATTCGAATTGCAATTAGTTGCGTTTACGTTGAGGTTTTTTATACAGATTTAAATTTGGGAATTTGTCAACATATTATGTTGATGTTTTCTTTTTATTGTCGTCGTTTGTTAGACAACTTTAGGTCATTAAAGTGAAGGTCTTTTTTTTAGGTGGTTGTTTGCATGATGTGTGTACGTATGTATGTATGAAAGTACACTACATATGGCATTTATCGTGAAGACAATCTGTTGATGCCTAGCTGCAATCACTGCTGCATTTATCGTAGACATGATGTATTGATGGAACTTTTATAGTTGTCGTTGCATATATCATAAAGCGATGCGATGAAACAAGTTGTTTAGTTCGATGAGTGTAAGTGTAGCTATGGCATTTATCGTGAAGACGATCTGTTGATGCATAGCTGCAATCACTGCTGCATTTATCGTAGACATGATGTGATGATGCAACTTATATGGTTGCATATATCATTAGAACGATGCGATGATGCATTTTGTTAATTCCGGTGAGTGTAAGTGTAGCTATGGCATTTATCGTGAAGACGATCTGTTGATGCAAAGCTGAAAGTACTGCTGCGATGATGTGATGATGCAACTTTTATGGTTGCATATATCATAAAAACGATGCAATGATGCTGGTTGTCAAATTTGGTGAATGTAGCGTTGGCTGGGTTAGCTGCTGGTGTAGAACCTAATGCTGCAAATATCATGAGACGATGCGTTGATGTAGAGGTTGGCCAAGCTGCTACATTTATAGTGACTATGATGCAGTTGGCTCCCAGGTTGTGGCTTTTAGTTCTGTGGCCCTACTCTGTAATGCGATTCGAAAACCAAATACGATCCGAATTTAAGATAATTTATCCAAACTCAGTGATAAGAGGTAATTAAGAAATAATGTATATTGCCGTCCGCTAAGCGTTAAACTATTAATTATTGCCTTTTTATTTTTCAGATTTTCACCTTAACAAAGAAAAATTTATGTACGTTTTTTCAGTTGCCGTCTTTAATTGCCCCTTGGCCAAGTCAGGATGTTCCTGGAAGAAATACACCAACAATTCAAATTGCCGCGGCTTTATGCTGATATTTTTGCAAGATTCCTTGTGTAAAAAATAAATGGTTAAAACATATTAAATCATATTAATATTCGTAAAAACTTACATTTTATTTATATATCGCTTCTTGGTTCAATTATGTTGATATTTTTAATTTATTTTTTATTTCTGCTAAAGAAAAACAGCTGTCGAATGAAAATTTTGAAATTCGAGGGACTTTGACACTCGCATTCGCGTTGCCAAGTGCCGAAAATGCAAAAAACAAAAAGGGATAAATTAAAATGCGAAAGTCGGAAAATAAAATGCTAATGTCAGATTACAGAGTGCCTTCTGTTCGAATTCGAGCAATTTTACTTTCGAATCGCATTACAGAGTAGGGCCTCTGGTCTTGACTTTACCGACGCTAATTGTAGTTTTTCACGCAGATACGGCTGCGAACCTAGTTGTTGCCACGGGTGGTGCCGCGCACAAAAGTTTTCATATTTTTTTTTTACGCGGATGAGGCCGCTGTGGTTTGTATGGTTGTATGGTTTGTATGTATATACGCATGTATATGGTTTGATATGTACTTGTTGCAATAGCTTATCGGCTGATGTTTGCTTGCCTTTATTTTTGACACAGTCCTCTTTGTCGATGATCTTTTGTTGGGACTGGATGAGCGATAAATTCTTAGAGGCACTATTTGCTGATATGGGCTCTAGTGAGGTGCTGGCTGTTGCGGTCTGTGGTTTTGCTGGCTGGTCGTATTTTCATTCCTTGATGGATCGCTTGATGCTGACAGTTGGTTGTCGTATGGCATTGGTGACATTGTGTGGAATTCTGCACATGCGAGTGGTGTGTCTGGCGCTGCTGGCCCAGTGAGTTTGCGTGATGGCTGTGGATGTAGTGCTGGTATCATTTCATGACGCGGTTGATAGCGTGATGCTGATACGTCTGGCGTGGCTGGCCCAGTGAGTTTTTAGTCTGGCGCTGCTGGCCCAGACTGATGTAGTGGTTGGTACGAGTGTGGTTCTAGCGACTTGGTGTGATGCGGTTGATAGCATGTAGGTGCTGTTAACGACTCGGTTTGGCGCGGTTGATAGCGAGTTGTTGGTGTGTCTAGCGCGGCTGGCCCAGTGTGCTTTGTGTCTGGCGCTGCTGTCACAGTACGATGTCGTGGCTGGTGGGGTGAGTGTGATCCTAGCGACCCAGTGTGATGCGGTTGATAGCGTGTGGGGGTGCCGGTGACAGCTCGGTTTGGCGCGGTTGATAGCGCGTTGTTGGTGTGTCTGGTGCGGCTGGCCCAGTGTGTTTTGAGTCTAGTGCTGCTGGCCCAGTACTATGTCGTGGCTGGTGGTGTGAGTGTGATCCTAGCGACCCAGTGTGATGCGGTTGATAGCGTGTGGGTGCTGGTAGCGACTCGATATTGCGCGGTTGATAGCGCTTTGATAGTCTGTTCCGGTTGTGATATATTGTCGATGTTTCGGCAGGTAATGGAGCGTTGCTTAACATGATGGTACCAATAGAGATGGCACCTATGGACGGTGTTGTGTTGTTACTGAGTTTTTCAAAGTGAGAGTATGTCCACCTACGTCTAAGGTGGCTCCTATGTTCTGGAGAAAATCAAGGCCCAGTATGCAATCGTTCATCGCGTCTGGTAAGACTAGTAGAGCGATGTTGCGAATGTGTGCTCCAAGTCGGATGGAGGCCTTCATCTCTTCAGTGATAAGGTTAGTTGTGCTGTGGGCTAGATGGACGAGCTTATTTGTAACGTGCAAGTTGTGTGGTTTACCTAACTCATTTACGATGAGCTCGTTAATTAAGCTGCAGGTGGCACCGGTGTCGATGACTGCATCGAACAGCTCACCCTCCAAAACTATAGTGGCTGTGATGCGATTGTCGATGATACCACAGTGTGTAATATTTTAAGTCATGGCAAAATAACCATATGCAGACATCACTACGTGATAAAAGACCAAAAAAAAAGACACCTGTCTCCCAGTTTTGCCCAAAGTATTCCAGGTTTTTTTTATGAGCCCCCAAATATGTGGGGCCTCGGTGTCATTTTTGCAAAAAAATGATCATTTTCTCAAGCTCATATCTTGCAAATTGTTCGGAATTTTGATTTACTCTCTGAGGCAAAGTTGTAGCTCTTGTTATAAAAAACAAAAATTGTGAACATATAAAATAAAAAATTTCATCATCAAGGTCAAAATTGCAAAAAACTTTAAAAAATTCAATTTTTTTTACCTTTTTTACCTTTTTTCCCATGTTCAGGTCCATAGGTAGCAAACCGTTCAAAATTCAAGGAAATAATTAACTACAAAATGAACCTAAGATTTCAATAAACAACTTTCTAGAACATATAAACTTCTTAGGAATAATTCTTAACTCCGTTTAGGTAGCGCTTAAGTAGCCGCAAAAGTGAAAAATTTCCCGAAAATTTTTTAATTTCATTTGTTTTTTCTTTACTTTGTAACGAACTTGCGTTTTTCCTGATTTTTATAGCTGGGGTATACTCGCCGGTGTCCAGCGTTCGTTGCAGAAATTTTTAAATAAAGACCCTTTCACTTTGTTCTCTTTAATATTTCCTTAGTTTATTCACAATTCAAAATTGGCGTTACTCTAATATCTTATGGTATAGGACCTTACACACACACACCTATGCGCCTATGTTTTGACCTGAATCTTATTCTTGATGTCTGATGCCCTTGAGAAGATGACGTGACGGAGCCTTATCCTTGTGAGAGTGTACGTAGTTCCGGAGAAAGTGATGCTATGACGACGAGCGACGCTAGTTTCCTGGGGCTGTGGCGTGGTTGAGATAGACGACGTTAACGCGCTCCCTGGGGCTTCATGCGCGGTTGGAGTTGTCGACGTTACGACTTGGCGATTTTGAGTGGCAAGTGGTCACATGTAGGGCGTTTGTTACGATCGGATGGTGGAACGTGTAGACTGGGGTATTGTCCGCTGAGTGGTGTTACCTTGGCTTACAATATGTCTACTGGGGTGCTTACGAGGTGGGGCGTGGTGCAAAATATTAACGTTGGAATGAGACCTTAACCAACGAAAATATGTCTACTAGTGTATTTACAAGGTTGGACGTGGTGAAAAATATTAATGTTGGAATGAGACCTTGACCAACAGAAATATGTCTACTGGGGTGTTTACGAGGTGGGGCGTAGTGCAAAATATTAACGTTGGAATGAGACCTTAACCAATGAAAATATGTCTACTAGTGTATTTACAAGGTTGGACGTGGTGTAAAATATTAATGTTGGAATGAGACCTTGACCAACAGAAATATGTCTACTGGGGTGTTTACAAGGTTGGACGTGGTGTAAAATATTAATGTTGGAATGAGACCTTGACCAACAGAAATATGTCTACTAGGGTGTTTACGTGGTGCAAAATATTAACGTTGGAATGAGACCTTAACCAACGAAAATATGTCTACTAGTGTATTTACTAGGTTGGAAGTGGTGCAAAATATTAATGTTGGAATGAGACCTTGACCAACAAAAATATGTCTAATAGGGTATTTATTACGTTGGGCGTGGTGCAAAATATTAACGTTGGCAAAATATTAACCTTAACCAACGAAAATATGTCTACTATGGTATCTCACTAGGTTGGGCTTGCTTCAAAATATTAACGTTGGAATGAGACCTTAACCAACGAAAATATGTCTACTATGGTATCTACTAGGTTGGGCTTGGTACAAAATATTAACGTTGGAATGAGACCTTAACCAACGAAAATATGTCTATTATAAATTTACGGGTGTTCTAACTATGCCAGGTAACACTCACCACTTCCTAGGCACGAGCAGTTGAATGATCACTAATCGACGTCCGACCACTCTACGTCCGTTCACTTTGGCTGCACACTGAATACGTCCGATGCCTTCAACTTCACGCTGAATAAGAGACTGAGTTAATGCCACGACTCGCCTTTTATTGCTTTGCTTGTAGCTGCTTGCCGCACTATAATGTTGAAACCGGTTCTCGCTCTCACTGTGTCGTGTTGTTATGTATGTATGTGGCGTGATACTAAAACTTGTTTGGCTGTGACTAGTTTGTGTTGCTATGCCAGAATGATCTCGGTACCAGCTGCCTATGGTGTGATGACGCTAAAACTGGTTTTGTTTTGTCTGCTGTTGCTATGTGCGTATCGGCTCGATAGTGGCGTGATGTTTAAACCTTTTTGTGTTGCTAGGGCAGAGTGATCTCGGTATCAGCTGACTGTGGCGTGATGACGCTAAAACTGGCTTTGTTTTGTCTTCTGTTTCTATGTGCGTATCGGCTCGGTAGCGGTTGCATATGGCGTGATCTTAAAACCTTTTGTGTTGCTATGCCAGAGTTATCTCGGTATCAGCTGCGTGTAGCGTGCGTGTGTGTGTGTATGGGTTGGACTTAATTTTATATGAATTTAATTTAATAATAAATGTGTGTATTTAATAATTAGGCAAATAGATAATTCACAATGAATAAAAGGTTTTTTTTCCAATTTTATAAATGTTTATATGTATGGGTGTAATGTATTTATTTATTAATTAGACAAATGAAATTTAATTCACAATGATTTAAAGTAAATAATGTCAATAAATGTTTGTAATGTATTTATAAATAAGAAATAGTTTACACTAATTCAAATAATGATTTAAAGTTATTTATGGTTTTACAGGTGTGCATATGTGCAATTAAAGTATAATAAATGAAAAATATTTCACAATAAATTTAATGTTATTAAAAAGTTTAATGTTTTAAGCAAATGAATAATAAAATAATTCAGGCAATTAATAAAAGTATGTTTATAGTTTCAAAAATTTAAGTAATAATATTTCTAGGATGTAATGAAATTTTCAGTGTAAAATTTAGTCATTACAACTTCAACATTGAGATACTATAAAGCCTTCTCCCGTAAGTGAAAAGGCATGTTGCAAGTTTCATTGTTTTATTATTACTGATTTTCTTAATCTTAGTTCTTAGGTGGTATAGGTTGACATTTAGAGTTAGGGTTGTAACAAAGAGTAGTAGCATAGATATTTAGTAATAATGATTCAATGTTGTAGGGATTAGTAGTCTCAGCAGGGATGGCGCTGCAATACTATGCTATCTATTACAAAAATTATAAAAAAAAATATTCGTATTATATTTATCTGACTCTGATTCAGAACTTATGGTGTCCACAGGCACGTTATTTCCAGACTGCCCTCCATCATCAGCTTTTTCTTCTTCAGATACTTCATTAACATCATACAGGGTGATCTTGTGACTCCACCAACATACCTGAAATGAATTAGAAAAGAAATCAAAAAAGGAATGCAAAACAATGCATCAATAAAATTTATATTACATCTGCAAGCAATGCGTCGAGTTTTTTGCCTTTGTACCGTTTTTCCATGGGCATTGTGGTTTGGTGAAACCGTTCTCTTTGCTCATCGGATTCGGTAGGGAGTTGTTTGATAAAATCGTCAAAATGAAAATGAAGAAAATGCATCTTTAATGTCATCGATGTGCCGAATTTCTCAAAATAATACAGCATTTATTTCACCCATTCTCTTGCTTCCGGTTCCGCGTCTCGATCCCCTCCCAAGGCTCTGGTGCATACATGCTGACGGTAAATCCATGCCATTGAATGATTATAATCATGAAGCAATGATTCAAAGTTGCTCTTGAATAGTTTTCTAATGTCAGGGCCATTAAGTACGTCTGTTAAATGAAGACAAAAAATAAAGACAGAAAAGAAAACATTAACAAAGTGAAAATAGTACAATGAGGTGAACAAAAATTCATTTTAAATTTACTACAATACCTTTTTTAATTTTGTCCTCGCTACGCTTTGGGAAAACGCTTTTCAAATAGTCGAACTTTTTTTTCTGATTTGATGACCGCAAACGTAGCAAAATAAATCAATATTTTCTCGAATTATGCTGTAGCACTTTCACTTTTTTTACTTTCACTTTATAACTTTCACCGCTCTCGTTGACGTCGCGCTGTGTAATGCCTCGATGTGAGCGTCGTGTTGCTTTTATATTGTGTGCTGCGTCCCTTATTGCGTGTGCTGAGCTTACTGCATTGCCTGTGCTGCTGCGGTCGGTGCGAGAACGCGTGATACCTAAGCGCTATTTAAACGGTGTTAACCCTTGAACAAACACATGGTTCTGGCCAGGCATATTTCATTTTTGACCGTTAATTAAACATACAAGATATTAAACATGACAAGAGCTACAATGTAAATACAATGCAGATGTTTGCTTCCAGTTAGTTTTTTGACAGAAGTTTTTTTGATTTTATATGTTCACAATTTCATCCTTATGACAAGAGCTAAAATGTGTTTCCAGGTATTTTTTTTATATTTTGGGTTGTTTTTATGTGAATTCAATGCAGATGTTTGCTTCCAGGTAGTTGTTTGACAGTTTGGGCACGGGAACTCACCCACCAGCTTGAGAACTTTTAATAGAATGCACTTACTATCAGTGAAGGTACAGTGCACTCACATACTCGGGCTCCTGACTGACAATTATTTACGTTCAAAGTTTTGAAATCAACTTTTTTTTTAAGAAATCACTTATTTTCTTACACTTCAATTGTTTTTTTTTTTACTAGGGCTGTTTTTTGAGAAAACCAGATTTTTATTAAAAAAGTAAGGTTAAAAAAGTTTTTTTTAAATTTGCACCAATGAGTTAATAAAAATTAACATATTTATACACAGATTTATAGCGTTTTCAAAGGTCTTCTCAACGATACCCATCTCAACCAGATCTGATAAGAAATGGGTGAGATATAAGCGATTATATACTCAAGCTATAAAGGCCTATATCTCAAGAAGTTGGATCGGCCTCCTTAAAAAAACTTTGGGGTTTTAATCAGTGCTGTAAGCCCTACCAGGCCAAAGAAAATTGGCGCATTTTTCATGAGGTAAATTTGTTCGTAAAAGCGGAAAATAAAAAACGCTTTTGGGGCCATTTTTCGCTCATTTTTTAAAGTTTTTTGCGATTTTGACCTTGAAGATGAAGTTTTTTGATTTTATATGTTCACAATTTGTGTTCTTTATGACAAGAGCTACAACTTTGCCTCAGAGAGTAAATCAAAATTCCGAACGGTTTGCAAGATATGACCTTGAGAAAATGATAATTTTTTTGCAAAAATGACACCAAGGCCCCACATCCTTGGGGGTCTATAAAAAAACCTGGAGGACTTTGGGCAAAACTGGGAGACAAGGGTCTTTTTTTTTGGTCTTTTATCACTTAGTGGTGTCCGTATATGGTTATTTTTTTTCGTGTTGCACTGTGTACTTAATGGCGGTGTTGGGTAGGGGAAAAGGAGTTCGTTGGCCGCGCCCGTCCCCATTGCTGGCGTGACCGGCTGTAGTTTCCCGAATGGTGGCTGTAAGAGCAATCAATAGTGCGTTGATCTCGTTGGCCGCACTCCCAACAAAAGGAGATTCGTTCGTTTGTGCATCGGTCCGATGTATGCCTTGCGCACAACGTTGGCATGCTTGTGCGCTGATCTTATACTCAGACCCTAGGATGGCCAGTTGGTGGCGTTCGTCACGGTTCCGTGGCGTGCTGATTTGTGCTGCTCGTTGGTTCGAGGTGTATTGGCCATGAGCTGGTTGATGGCTTCGATTGGTTTGGAGCCATTCAAAGTCGTCAGCTAAGGTGATGAGTTCAGCTACTGTGTCGAAGTTCGTTTGACGTATGTATAGCTGGTACTCGTGGCGCATGCTATGGTAAATGCGTTCTAGCTTCTGTGATGCCGTGTATCCAGCATGACACATAATGTTTTGCAAAGCCAAGAGATAGTCTTTGAAGCGTTCTCTCAGCTGTTGAATCCGTCGCCTGACTTCATCTTCTAAATGCTCTGCGTAGCGTGGTGGCAGGTAAAACCGTAGGAACTCCGTTTTGAAATATGCCCAGTCGTTCCACTGTTGGTTATTGTTTTTAAACCAAAGTTCCGCCTTGCCTCTCAGGAGCTCTGGCATAGTTCGTGGCAAAAAGTTGGTTGAGATGCTGTAAACTTCCGCCAGTTCCTCAAGTCACTCGGTGAAGCCGATTGGGTCTTGACTACCTCGTATTTTAGGGCCCATCTCCGCATTTGTTCAATGGTAGTGGTGTAGGTGGCAAATGTTGACATCGTAGGCCTAGAAAACGTCTCTTCATGATAGCCGGCGATGTGTGGTGCAGGTTAGGGTGTCCCAAAAGAATATTTTATTTTTAATTTAATAGTTGCTCAATTCGAAGGCTTGTGAGGTAAAGTATTTTTGAGATTTTTTTCAGATTTTTTGGAAGAGGTTTAGAGGTGGCGCTAATCGGTTTTTTCCTAAAAACAGGTTTTTCGGTTATTTTTCGAATTCGAAGAAAAAGTTGGTCAATAACAAACATTTTCTAAGACATTGAGTCGTCATTTCGAAAGAAAAATGTTCAAACTTCATTTTAATGTACATATATCAGAAGTTTTGGCAAATTTTTATGTCATTTGGGTGTCACATATTGCATTTTTTCGTAAAATTTGCGAAAGTTTTTTAAAAAACGCTTCATAACTTTCAAAAATTCCATCAAAATTAAAAAAATGTAGTGATGCAGTTTAAATATCGGTAAAATTTTGAATTTTAAATTTTAAAGAAAATGTATGTTATTGACCAACTTATGCTTGAAGCTCGAAAAATCTCCGAAAAACCTTATTTTTAGGGAAAAAACGATTAGTGCCACCACGAAACCTCTTCCAAAAAATCTGAAAAAATCTCAAATTACTTGACCTCATAAGCTTTCAAAAAAAGCTTGAGCAAAAAAATTATTATTTGGGACACCTTAGTGCAGGTATTTGTGATGTGTCTGCAGTAGGTGCGTTCAAGCGCGAGGTATCGTTGTGGGTACTCTGGTAATCGGTATGCTGGGTGATACAGATCGTGTGTGGTTGGCTGCTAATTCTAGTAGCCGTTTAATGACTTCTTCAGGGTATTCACCGTCGTTGATGAATGCTGTGAGCCGTTTGCGTAGCTCTTCGACCGTGCCTGCGTCAAGACCGAACTCGGTTAAGTAGGTGAGGAGGTCGTCTTTTCGCAGTCCATGGACCCATGTTGTCCGAAAGGTGGTCATATTTTCCCTGGTTGTGATAATCGTTGTAGCCGGGGTGGCTATCTGGTCCTCATTGGGGCAGTAATGATTTTGCTGCAGATGATTTCTTTTGATTCGGGATTTGTATTTTTCCCATTTATATATTATTTCTTATTCTTGTTATTTTTTGTTTTTTTTATTATATTTTTTTTTATATTCAATTTGTTTTTTAAATTTTTTTTATTCTACTTGTTTTTTTTTAATCTTTACGTTATATATTTTCCAAAGTTTCGTTCTGTTAAAGCGTTTGATAATGTAGTTTCTGCTTGCTGTGGAAGCGTTTGCAGCTTGAATTGGTTGCTTGCTTTGAAGCGTTTTGGCGAGTAAGTTGCTGTCTGCTGTGAAAGCGTTTGCACTTTGAATCGATGTTCTGTGTTTTAAGCGTTTGATGATTCGTTTTATTTTTGAGTTCTTTAGTATTTAATTTTTTAGTTTAATTTACTTTATTATTATTTATTTTATTGTTATGTTGTGGAACGCTGCGTGGGGCGTTACAACGTTTTTCAGCGGTATCCTCATCGGCTGTCCAGAGTCCGAAATCAAGAATTAGTAGGAGATTTTGTTAGATTTTTATGATTAAATATATGTTTTATTTGTATTTTAATTTCTTAGTGCATCTTAGATTTATTTTAAGTTTGAACAATTCGCAGTATTGCTAGTTTATTAGTATAAGCTCTGGGTAGCTATAGTTACGTAGACGCGTATATATGCGTGCACTCGTGTGTGTGGTATAGGTGATGTCATTGTTGTTGTTGGTGATCGGGTTGAGTCGTGATGGCACAGTCTCGTCACTTTCTAGTAGTCACCTTGATTTTGCGACGAGAGACGCCGAATGACCGTATAACTAACGTACGGTACTTTCCGTTTTTCGGTTGTGGCGTGACTGGTTGTGTTAGATTTTTCCAATGAAGGTGAGGGGAAAGTGATGGTGAAGGGAATAGGTGAGTAGTTTTTATGGAGTAATTGGGGCTCTCAATATCGTTAGAGGGAGAAATCTAATTCATTTAGAGTGTCACTCTTAAGCCCTGCTTTAGATTTTTCCAATGATGATGAGGGGAAATGGTTATTGAGGGTGTTTTAATGGTGCGATAACATTGCTCGAGTCTTACTCTGACGCCCATTGTTATGGCACGAACGGAGAGGGAGGTGAGAGGTGGGTATCCTTTGTGTAGGATACGAAAAGGGTTGTAAATTTCGAGGATTTAGGTTTATGTTTTGATGAACATGTAGTATTCACAGGTTTATGTTACTTGTATTACTTTGCTGCGGGATTGGATACTTTAGCCTTAAATGGTTGCTACCGCTGACTGTGCATTCGTTGCTGTGTAAGTGTGATGTGCCGCTATGTGTGCTATTCTGTCTGGTAGCGTGTTGAATGGCCACAGGCGATTTGATGCAACTGCGCTGGCGTTTTAGCGGCTTAACTTTAGTTCAAATTAAAATGAACTGTTTTATTTTCAGGATTGATGAAAGACTCTGCTTTGTTCGAGAGTTGTACTAGAGATCCTTGTTATTTTCAGGAGTTGGTAAGGGCTGAACCTCCTCGTTCAGGAATTAACAAATAAAAGACTGCTTCGTCTAGCAGTCGGCAAAGAACTGAACCGCCTTGTTAAGGAGTTGAGAAAGAACTGACCGTCTAGTTCAGGAGCTAAGAAACAACTGACTCTTTTGTCATTTAATGTGAGCGCATGAAGCTCAGTTTTCATTGATTAATTTTGAGTGATAGCTTTCGCGCATGTGTGCTTGTTATTGTATCGAAAGCTTTTGTTTATACGCTGAGTATGTTTATTCGTTCTGATGTGATCGAAAGCTTTTATTTGTTAGTCGAGAATGTTTTACTCGTTTGAGTGAGTTTCGGTCCGGTTGATCGAAAGCTTTTATTTATGCTATAAAAATATTTGCTCGTTTGAATGATTTTCTGTTATAATACTTTAGATACCCAGAGTTGTTTTGATTAGTATAAATGTATTAATGTAACTTATTATCTAATTTTAGAAATACTGTTTCATGGCTTTATATATACATGTAGAATTATGTTTGTTGAAATTTGGTAATTTATTAAGATGTATTTAATTAAATATTCAATTGATTAAATGTATTTGTTTGAGCCACCGCATGTTTAATATATGTTATATTAATTTGGTGGCAGGCTTAGGGCCAAAGTAAAACTTAGTATATTCTTTTAATTTTTGTTGAATATTTAAGTAAATTTTTGTCTTAATTGTAGTAACTTAAATGCCAGTAAAAATGGAATTAAACTAAATAGTAAGTTCCTAGATTATTTAATTAAATTAAATACTAAATTGAATGAAAAGTATTTCAAACGCTAGTCTATATTATACTCCTTATATGATTAGTAGTATAGTTATAACTATAAATATATATGAGTTATAAGGAACATAGTTATAAAAAATATTTGCAGGGCTGGTGATGGATGGTTCTGTCTGCGTGTGTTGCTCTAGCTGAGTGTGTTGTTGTAGCTGATATGACGAGGCCTTTGGCTTAATTGTAAGGGCATATTTTGCCTGCAAAATATGGTTCTTACACCACATAAGAGCAAGTGTCAAATTTACGTGTTTTTTATTTTCCGATATTAAATGTGCTTGTTCGTCGCTTTTTATTTAAGACTAAAAAAATAAAAACAGTGAAAGTGCAAATCTAGCTGCCCAAATCGACAAACAAGCTGAACCTTATAAAGAATAACAAGCTCCAGAATAAAAAAAAGTTGTTCAAGAGTGTTACCACTGTAGTTGCAGCGACTAACAAAACAAATATATAGGCAGTCAGCACCACGTCACAGAGGCAACCTTGTAACTGTTTGCAACAAATCTTGAAATAACAAAATAACAGCTCGAGTAGCCATAAAAAGAACCGGAATTAAATAAGCTGTTCAAGGATGAACACTGTAGCTGCAACCAGCAACAAACTCAATCAATTGACTGTTAGTGATAATTAAAAAAATTACTTAATTATATGATCTAATCAATTATTACATGAATAAAATTGCGAGCTTTAGATCAAGTAAGTTTTTTTAAGAAGGCAACAACAACAATAACAACTCTGTATAGAGTTAAACACTTAGCTGACTAGAACGTCTGTTTCGGAAATCGCTACATTTTTCTCTTTAGTAGTCTTTGAGTGATTTAGCTGTGATCAACTCACTGTTTGAATTTGCATATGATTTCACACATTAGGAATTAATTCATTTGAACTATATAGAACAAATTGAATGCTCAAATTTGCTACTTATCATATGACATTTTAAAGCAGTATGCTATTTATAGATCACCGCCATCAACTCTACCAAGGTTGCCATCTTTTCTAGTTGCTTCCTTATTTATTTCAATATTCATTGGTGTTCGATAGTTTGTCGAAATGCACCATAGAAATGAAACGAGTTTTTTGCTTCGCCAGAAGCTAGTGTTCTAACTGAAAGGTGGATATTTTCACAACCAAATGTTCAATTGCACATGACTCTGACCGAAATCGATCGATTATTAGATTATTTAATTAATTTGACATTAATTAAACTTGTTTGGCCATGCTCCGCCATAGTTAGTTAATTAGTTTACGATAATTTTAAGTTTTCAATTGTGTAAATTAATTAAATATATTTAAATATTGTAAACACAAAAAAAATTATTTTTCATAAATTTAAAAATAATTTTTTTATCTTAAGGGTGAGGGTGAGGGATATTTAAAATAGCGCCAGTGGCGAATTTTGCCGACAACTTATTAGGCAGGACCTAAATAAAAATGAATCTTTTTTTGTCCTTGCTTTTACAAACGCGTTATTAACTAAGGAATAACTCGAAACACTTCAAATGATACAGAAAGTAAAGGGAAAAATAATGAAAAAGACATATAATTTTTACATAAAGGAAAATATTATTTTACAAATTAAAAGAAAATTGAAAATCACGAAGTTGAAAACTGAAGAAATTGAAATATATATATTGAAAAAAAAGAAAAGAATAAAATAAATAAATAATAGTAACTTAAAGGAAACAAAAAAAAATTCACTACGGAAAAATATTAAGTAAAGTTATGAATTAAACATATTGAAAAGGAGAAATTGGAGGGCAATAGCTAAAATCACGAGAAGTGTGTGCTGCGAAGTAAAAAAATATATAAAAAAAATATATTTAAAACAACGAAATTAAACAATTTATTTCAACAAAAGTTATAACAACTTTGTTCAAAGCAACAAAATTAAGAATTCAATACAACAAGAGGCATAGAAATATTTTTAAATCTTGAGAACTTAAAACAACAAAAGGTATAACACCCTTATTAAAGCAGAAAAAATTTTAAAAATGATTAATAAAACAGGTATAAATAGTCTTCCTAACACAACGAAAACAAACAATTGATCCAGATTTGGCAAAATAATGCTATAAGACAGCAAAAGGTACCAAAACCTTCGTAAAACAACATTTTTGGCAATATAGTATTTTAAAACAACAAAAGATATAAAACCTTGCTAAAATCAGAGAAATAATACAGCAAAAGGTATAAAACCTCTCTAAAACTTTCTAAACTCAGAAAAATAATATTTAACGACAACAATCCAATATTAAGAACTTAAAACAACAAAGGGTATACAAACCTTTCTAAAGCAGAAAAATATAACAACAAAATGCATAATAACCTTATAACAGCCTGAAAAATTAATACTGTAATGCAACAAAAGGTATCAGAACCTTTTTGAAAAAGAAAAATGGAGAGGTAATCGAAAAAGATATAAAAAGCCTTCCTGAAACAAAATAATAGTACGAGTAATTACTTTAACAAACAAAGGTAATACACAACAAAACTAATCAACAACGAGACAAACAATATTTTAAACAACAATTAAATGCAACAGAGAAACTAAAATAACAAAAAACTTTAAAGAATTGCTTATCAATTGCAATATTAATAAAAAATAAACCAGGTTAACCAGCAAAGACGTGAAGTCAATCTTTAAACGAAGACCAGGTTAACCAGCTATAGGGCTTAAAGCCTCCTGGCAAACAAAAACAATAGCACCAGCATACACACTTCAACATCATCTGAATCGAAAACCACAACCAAAAAGAAATTCAACGCCGTGACAGTTTTTCCGGCGCACCGGTGGACAACGCGGAAGTAAACAATGTTTGAAAGAAAATAAAACACAAGAAAACAACAATCACCCCCAACAAGTGCCAGGAAGTAAGGGATTCATAATATAATGGTAAATATATTAGTAATATTGTAGAAACAAAAAATTAAAACTTATTAAGAAACAACTTGTTGACGCAATTTTAAAAGCGGCATTTTATGAATAGAAATAAAGTAACGAAAAATAATATAGCTTTAATGAACAAGCATACAAACAAAATTAACAAAGAATTAATTGACGAAAATTTTAACCTCTTCAAGGAGAAAATTTTCTTTGTGTAAGGGGGAGGAATGTTGTGATTCACAACGAGGTATTCCCCAAAATATTGTCTGTTTACTGGTAGCCAAGTGCTGGTAATGAAAGTTGATCCACCGCAACAACAAAGCGAGCGATCAACATTCATTGCATTGCGGTACTTTATATGAATTCAATGCTAAGGCCATTAAAGTAAACAAATAAAGTCAAATAAATCAAATAAAGTCAAGTAAAATAAATGAAGTCAAGTGAAATAAGATTAAGGCAATAAAATGAACACTGATCTACCGCAACAACAACTGGGCGATCAGCTTTCATTTTATTCAAAGACAATAAAATAAAGCCAACAATTTACTTCTATGCGGCCAGCGTCAAATGCTGACAAAGCAAAAATCAGAGGTAAATTAATTTTAATATTTTATTGTTGTAATTAGCAGACACACATTTTGGCTATGCGAATAACACAAAATAAGAATAATTTAAACAATAATTTATCGTTGGGAAATATGACCCAATTACACATGTTATACATGTTTGTATGTTTGTTTAGCCCAAGTTGGCATTATTAAATAAGTATGTAGGAATATATATTTAAAGTAAAAACCAATGTCAACGTACTTTAAAAAAGTGATTGCATCATAAGAACTTAATAATGAAGTTAATTTAAGCCAAATTATTGTGCAAAAGGCGGAAGGCAAAATTACGCAACCGCTGATTTATCAATACGTAGAATTAAGAATGTAATATGTATGTAAAACTTAAGAAGAAGAAGCGCGGATATGATATAAATATCTGGTGCCCGCTAAAATAAAGAGTGTTGACAGTTGGAGTTGTCAGTTTTGATTCAAGAAGCTACCATCTATTAACTAAGCCTAGGCAAGACCAGTCCGGGGATTTAACTTGGAACATAAAATTACAAGTAAGTATGACAGATTTATAAACTTTTCAGGTACAAGCCGCTATAATAGGTTTAAGTACCTAGTATAGCAACGTTGTAACAAGTTCGAGTGCTTGTTGCAACACGCCAACAGGGAAGACAACCGCGCCTACAATAGGCTCAAGTGCCTAGTGTAGGAGAACGCAACAAAATTGCCCAGCCGGTTGTAACAAGTTCAAGTGCTTGTTGCAACGTAGCGACAGTAACGAACAAAAGGGCCTCACCCAACAGATTCATGTGTCTGTTGGGCTATACGGCTAAAGTTTTATAGGGCCACGATTAGGACCTACGTGCATCCTCACGGGAGGACGCAACAGTACTGACGCAGGAGCTGGAAGGCACCGAGCGAGTAATCGCATATGCCAGTCGGGGCTTGATACAGGCCGAGCAGAATTACACGCCCACCGAAAATTAATACCTCGCTATAGTCTGGGGTATACGAAAAATGCGTTGCTACCTGGAAGGATATAAATTCACGGTGATAACTGACCACCTCTCGCTAAAGTGGCTCAACTCTATCGAGAGTCCGTCCAAATGAATAGCTCGCTGGGCCCTAGAGCTGCAGCAATATAACTTCGAGGTACGCTACTGGAATTGGAAATTCAACGTAGTGGCCAACGCCCTATCGCGTCAACCCCTGGAAAAGTTTTGGCACGCTGTGCATGGCTGGAAAAACGGCGAATCGCAGTCAAAGAAAATCCGGAGATGTTTGCCGACTATATTACTGTGGATGAGCACCTGTACCGGCATATACCGAATCAAATCGGGGACGAAGACGTCACTCCTTGGAAGTTGTGCGAAGCGTCATATTTACGTAGCCGCATGCTGAACGAGAATCATGACCAGCCCAGTGCCGGACACCTTGGCATACGCAGAACAATCGCTCGGGTAGCCGCCCGTTATTACTGGCCGGGTCTATTCCGCGACGTAAGTAAATATGTTAGAGGCTGCGAGGTGTGCCAGAAATTTAAAACCAGTCAGCAAGCTCCAGCGTTGGAAATGCTGTCGCGAATAGCCGAAGATCCCTTTACTTTCGTTTGTGCAGATTTTGTGGTACCCCTACCGCGATCCAAATATGGCGACACCATGCTCCTCGTGTTTTACGAAAAATTCAGCAAGTGGATGGAGGCGGTTCCACTGCGAGCAGCAACCAGCGAAAGCCTACGAAAGAGCTTCCGAGAGCGCATTTAGGCTAGGTTCGGCATGCCGAAAATTTTAATTACAGACATTGGTACACAATTTACCAGTCGTGCGTTTGGAGAATACCTGCAGAAGATCGGGACGAAGCAACAATTCACGCTCCCTACACACCACAGGAAAATCTTACTGAACGGGTGAATAAGACGCTGAAACGATGATCGCCCAGTTAAGCCAGAACCAGCATAAAACGTGGGATGAATGCCTACCCGAGATAACGTTGGCGCTCAACAGCAGCAGATCCGATGTAACCGGCTACAGCCCCGCTTTCCTGGTTCAGGGACGCGAGCCACGCCTTCTCGGAGCACTGTATGACGAGAACACAATGGGCACAGTACGTGAACAGCAGTCACCGACAGAAAAATCAAAACATTTCCAGGAGATTTTTGATCTCGTACGACAAAAACTAAGTCAGGCTGTGCAGGATTCGGCACAATATTACCACCTATGTCAGCGTGATTGGCACCCAGCTGTAGCAGACATAGTCCTCGTTAAACAACGCCCTCTTTCTAGCGCTATAAATAATTCCACGGCAAAATTAGTACCAAAATACGATGGACCCTTTCGCGTGATAGGCTACAGTCCTCTGGTTATCATCCAGGTTAAGAAGCAAGGCGAAACACGGACACATAAGGCACACATTAGCGATTTGAAATGGTAGTACGAAGCGACAAATGTTGAAAATTAATGATTTTGTTTGATCTCGACAACGCTTGCAACAAATATCGCCGGTCAAGTTGAGTAGAAAAGCCTCGCGCCCGCTTAATACGGGCCGAAGTTGGTAATACCTGAACACCAACGTCACTACCATAGGCACAGACAAATTTTCTGTAAGAAGTGCGTCAACTTCAAGCTATTTTCAATCAATTAAAATGCTCATTAACTCAGGTGGCAGTACCCGCCTTAATCACTTCTAACAGCGGCGGTAACCGCGTCATCAAATATCAAGCAGTGGAGCTGACACCTGCCACTGCCACCAAACTCAACCGCAGCCGCAGCCTGCCAAAACAACTGCAACCCCAGCACATCTTCGACGCCACCAGCAGTGCCAGTCTGCTCCAACAACTGCGCCAAAGGGTGTCTTCGACACCACCAGCAGCCGCAGCTGCCGAAACAACTGCAACCCTAGTAGAGGCAACTACTCGCATAAAATGCCCACCCAGCAGCTCGATAGCTGCAGCCAGTTACAGATGATATGGGTTTCTACTATATCTTCTATAACACCACCAAACGATAAAGCTGTAACAACCGACAGCTCTAACCATGATTGTTATAACCGAAAAACAACAATGGGAATAAATGTCTCAAAACCTGTTAAACAACGGTCACGTTATATCGCAACGTGTGACCAAAATATATATGTATATTGAGTAACACAGAATTCTAATAAACATCCGCGTCTATCTATTGAAAGATCAGCTCCTTGTATATCAAAAGTCAGATAGGTCACCACTTCCGTACCAACCACCGATTCCTACTCCTAATATTTTCCTTACTGTCTACCTTCCGCTGGTTACAGATTTAAAGTCAAAACTGACGGCAACGATAGTTGCCACTGCATCCCTGGTAGTTGAGCAGCAATTGAACCAAGCAACCAACTTGACAAGGCCAAAAATTTCGAAATAATCAAATAGTCTTTTCAGACTGCGTCACAACTTTAATAGCGAAAACCATAAAACCAGCGTAAATTAGCAAGAGAAAAAACAAACATTAGAAAGGTAAACTAATCAACGGCCGAGAAAAGGAGTAAATCTGATCGGAAAACACAACTGGTAACTGGTGTTTTAAATCAATATTCAAATAATATCTACTAATTGCCACGTCTCAGGTGCAGTACATTCAGTATGAGTCAACTTCGACAGCCAGCAAAACCCAACAGCGGCAACGAAATTCCAGTCGTGAATTTACATCGCATCTATACTAACACCACCATTGTTGCGTCCTCCCGTGAGGATGCGCATAGGTCCTAATCGTGGCCCTACTTGTCAGACTGGGAACTCGTCAAACTAGTAACCGTATACGTTTATTTTCACAGTTAAAGATTAACTACTTCTTCTCTTAAAACTACTTACGTTTAACACCTCGGTTTTTACGATAATTAGGTGTACTCAGCATTTGTGCAAGAATGCCTTCCGCATCTTGCACAATAATTTAACCGATTACAATATCATCGTTTTTCTTAATTTAGCTTACAATCTAGCTAATAAGAACATCATTATGATGTTCCTATTCAATGTCTAGTCAATATTGCTTAATACTTAATTGCAGCACTTCTGCACGTACATACATACTAATTTAATAATGCCAACTTAGGCCGAACAAACATACAAACATGTATAACATGTGTAATTGGGTCATATTTCCAAAAACACTGAATCCAACAATAAAATATTATTTAAAATATTTTACCTCTGTTTTTAATTGCATGACGACAAAAAGTATGCATGCTAATTAAAACAATAAAATACAATTTAAATTATATTACCTCTTGGTTGGTTGACTTGGCGAAAATGCATTGTCAGCATTTTTGGCGCTAGCCGCACATAAGTAAGTTGTTGGCTTTATTTTATTGTCTTTAATATAGCGCTTGCTATGAAAGCTGATCGCCCAACTGGCGTCAGTGTTTACTTTAATTGCTTCTGTTTTGAAGGTGCCGGCCTTGACATTGAATTAAATTAAAGCGCTGCAATGCAATGAAAGCTGATCGCCCGAATTGTGGTAGATCAGTTCTCATTGCAGGCACTTGACCATTTATAAACGGATAGCATTTTGGGGAAGACGCGTTGTGAGTCACAACAGAGTCACAACATTCCTCCCCCCTTACACAAAGAAAATTTTTACCTTGAAGAGGTTAAAATTTTCGTCAATATACTTTAAATTCTATTGTTTGTAATCTTGTATTGCTTGTCTAATAATTTTATGTGCTAAATAAGCACAATTTTATATGCTAGTTCATTCTTCATCATCATTCTTTGTTTGATTTAATTTGATTTAATTTAGGTAATTACATATCTTAAATTTTATTAATAGCATATTTGATATTGTACTATGTTCTTAATTCTTAAGTTGTTAATTCTACAAAGTTTCTTAGATTCATTGCCTATTTTAAACTTGTTATGTACATGTTAATTTCATAAATTTCTGCTTGTATTTATAATAATTTTTTACTACTTTTAAAATAAATAATGTCACTTCTGTCTTGTATGCATGCATCCCTTGTGGTGTAATCTGATCCTCGTTGGCCTGCTACTGCCTGGTGTGTGGTGTCTATTACTTTTGGTCATCTTCTTGTTTCTTCTGTTGTTTTTATTTCTCTTCCCCCCCCCCCCCCGTTTTCCATCGGTGTGCCGAAAAAATGTCACGGCGTGTTTTCTTTCTTTCATTGGTACAAGGATTTTTCTTTCGTACAATAGTGCCATTTTGGTCTGTTCTGCTGTGTCCACGGTGTAGTCTTACATCATGTATCTTTACTTATAATTGAAGTTGTTGTTCCATCAATGTTGAATGCAACATTTTGAGTTCTAATTTAATTTGTTTTTATTTTCTTTTGTCTCTCTTGCTGAAAGAAATGTGATCTATTGTTGTGTGATATAGTTGTACGGTTGGCTCTTGGACTCCTTATCGTACTTACTGTATTCCACTCGCTTATAAAGTCGCTTCCATTATTCCTTCACACTATGCTCCACAGAAAAACTGCCAGCAAATATTTGAAAAATGTTAAAAAAAACATAATTTCAAATTGTTGACCATTTATAATTTCATAATTTCACGTCTAACATCTTTACTTAATTAAAATAATGTACTGCCAACCTGCACTTCTGTTCCATTTTACTGTGTCTTTTTGACGTTGACTCAGAACTATTGACATTTTTAAACTAATGCCGTTCCTTGTTTATTGTAGCTTCTTCTCGCTGCCTATCATATTTCTGGTTAAAACTCCATTACAATTGCTTGTTGTATTAGTCTTTCATCAATGTTGTATTTCTTCCAATACTCCTGTTGTTCCTTTGCGCTGTCTTAACTCTGCTCGTTGCGTTCCTGTTATGGTGATGCATACACTACTATTGGTAACCTTCACATAAAAAAATTTAATTTTTTTTGTATTTATAAAGCTATTGCTGTCTACTCAATAGATCACTTATTAATTATTTTCAATATTTTTCATTTTCAATAATGTTGTCTACATTCAAATGTAAATTTAAATTTTGCGCCGTAATGTTTTGCGCTAATTATAACAACTATTAGAATATATACATGTTTTATTTGTTCCTTTCAGTGACCTCCATACATAATTTTTTTTATTCATATATTTTTTGTTATCAACTCAACGTATTATTTCAAAGGGTTTAATTTCACTTTACTCCTTTTAATTTCTAAACATTTTAAATATCATTTTAACTGATTTTTTTTATATGTTTTCCTGTATCTATAATGGGCTTATTCAAATATTCTTTTGCAATAGTGTGCTCTTATATAAACTTTTGTTTAACATCCTTTATTTTTCTATGGTTAATTTTTAAATATGTTCATCCATATTTCGACATGTTTCAATTATGTATTTACTTATATTTAAAAACATTTTATTCTTCTTTGTAAACCCTTAACTGTTTTTTTTTTGTTTTCTTTAAAAAAACTATTTTGTTATTCATTTTAATCTTAATGTTTTAATTCTATAGTTTTCAATTATATATATATATATATATATATATATATCGAAGCTTTATATTTTATTTCGAATTTGATGCGATTTTTATTTTATTCTTTGAATTTATTTCAACTTTTGTGCATTTATTACACCAAAAAAACTTTATTTTTATCTTTAAAAACAACTTAGTTTCCGCAATCATACATTCAAATTTTCTTTTTTTAATTTTTTTACTTTACTCTTCAATTTTATGTATTATGTTTTCATTTTCATCCAATTTCTTCAATTCAAATTTTTATATTACAACTTTACTTAATATTTTCCCCTAGTGAGAATTTCTTTTACTTCGTTCAAATAAGGTTGTTTTATTTATATTGTTCTTTTTCTTTATTTTAACTACAATTTTCCAATTTAATTTCCAATTGTTTTAATCACTTTTTACCGCATCTTCATGGAATGCTCTTAAAATTTCTTTATTAACCTTTTTAAATAGGTTGGCACTATCCTGGAATCTCCAACTAGAATGCGTGACCAGGATAAATCCCTGCCAGGTATTTCCGTAACTACGTCATTCACTTTGAAAATTCCAAGACAATTGCTTGTTACTCCACACTATTCTGCTACTATCTTTCACAGTTCTTTTATCCTACTGCTATCTTTTCCTGCTATCTTCTGTGGCTTAAAAAAAATCCCGAATTATGCGAACCTTCCTCTTCATTACTTTACATTAAACTTTAAAACCAAAATAAATAAAGTGGCACTATTTTGGGATCTACAAGTAGAATGCGTTGTACTAGAATTTAATCCTTGCGAGGGATTTCTGTAACGACGTCATTCACTTTGAAGATGCCAACACATTTGCCTTTTATTTCAGATTTTCTCCGCTTCTTATTTTTTTTTTCCTGCTATACCTTGGCTCTCTAATTGTTCCATTTAAATGCCTTTTATATAACCTTTTCTTGACTGTTCCTTATGTTAGTAGTTTCCTCTACTCCATTTATTTCTCATTGCCGTACTCTGGCCACAAATATGCTTTCATATTCACTACTTTCCTAACTTTCTTTATATGTAACTTCTTTTTTTTTCTATTATGTTTTATAGTAACTAAATTTTTTTAATATGATATTTATTTTTATTCTCGTAATTTTAGTACTCCTAATATGAATCTTATACTATTTTTCCCCTTCTTGTACTTTCTCTATTATATGTTATTAGGTTTTCCCTAAAAATAGTTTTCCTTTTCGTTTTATTTAAAATTCTAACACCTTAATTGTCTTTCCCTATTTCTAATTCCCATGAAACAATTTTAGTAAATTGTTATGAATTTTCTTTGCTTTCCCCTTTATCGAAATCTCGGTAGTTACAGGGGTTTTTATTGCTAAAACTTCATATTTTCCTTGCTTGATTCTTCATTAGCACCCTGTCCCCAATTTTAAATTCTACTGCATTAAATGTATTATCATAATATTTTTTAGATACTTCTTTTGCACGTTCCTGGTTCTGTCTTACCAGTTCGTGAGCTCTCTGAATTTGATATTTTCGCTTCGTTATAAAGATTCGTTTTTATAAATATCTTTGATAACTCGCATCTGTAGTTAGTAAAAACGGCTTGCTAAAATCGGGATATGCCAAAATGGGTGATGAAGTCAATGCTTCCTTTTTTTTCGAACGCTTCCTGACACTTCTCTGACCATTGGAACTTGTTGTCCTTCTTCAATAAATTATTTATGGGTGATGCCATCTGTGACATATTTTTTTTAATTGTCTATAATAATTAGCTAAGCCTAAAAATGCTTGAATCTCTTTCCTATTGCTCGGTATTGGAATATCCTTCACGCATTTTAATTTCTGTGGATCTGGTAGCGCCCCTTATTCCGAACATTTGTGTCCCAGGTATGCTATTTCTCTGCGAAGAAACTGACACTTTTCCATATTCAATTTAAAGCTATTTTCTCTAAGTCTCTGGAATACTTGTGCTAATCTTTCTCCATGTTGCTGTAGATTTTTGCCATAAATTACCACATCATCTAAATACACAAAACAATCTATTCCTTGTAATCCTGTCAGTATATTATTCATCAATCGCTGGAAAGTCGCTGGAGCTCCGGTGAGTCCAAATGGCATTCTATTGAATTCATAATGATCAAATGCTGTACTAAATGCTGTTTTTTTCTGTCTTCTTTACTCATGAGAACCTGATGGTACCCACTGGCCAAATCTAATGTTGAAAAATATCTGCAGTGCCCTAACTGATCTAATATTTCATCGATCCTTGGTATTGGGAAAACTTGCTTAATTGTTGCGTCATTTACCTTTCTAAAATCTATGACTAATCTCCACTTTTTCATATCATCGCTTCCTGCTTTCTTTGGCACTAACAGCAATGGCGAATTCCAAGGTGATTTGCTCAGCCTAATAATGTCGTCTTCTAACAGTTGTTCTACCTGTTTTTGAATTTCCTCTCTATGTGCTTGAGGTAATCTATACTGTTTTTGATTTATTGGAGGCTGATTTGCTTGAACCTGAATTTTGTGTTCTATTACTGGAGTGTATGTTAATTTATCCCCTTCCAATAGAAAAATATCATGGTATGCTGTTATTAAATTTTCGATGGCAGACCTTTCCTCTACGTTCAAATTTTCATCTAATTTAATTGTCTGTGTTAATTTATTAATCCTTTCTTTTACTTTACACTCGTTTACTCCATACATTGAGCCTGACTTCATTTTAAATGTGTTATAATTGGAAAATTTCGGTTTATAGTACCTCAGCAAGATAACATCCTCATTATTTGAATTCAACATTGATACATACGCGGTATCGTTCTCTACCTTCGTTAAACTTTCTCCTAAATAAACCCCTGGCACAATCTACTGTTTGTGTACCACTACAACCGGAATTTTAGTCTCTACTTTAATTTTCATTGTTCGTATGGTCCTAGCTTTTATTTTCATTTCCTCATTGTAATTAATTGAGCTTAACTCATTCACTTGTTTTAATCGTAATTTTATATTACCACCTTCCTTGTCATATATAGTTACTGTTTTATCTATCGTATTTATGATAGATTTATTCCACAAATTATCCCGGCCTAATATGCCATCTGCAGGCAGTCCTTTTTCTTGTGCCACTACTTGCAACTTAAAACTAAGATTATTTACCTCGTCATGTTCTATTTGCACTGACCCAAGTGTTTTCACGAAACCCCCGAATGCTCCACACAAATTTCTTATTTCTGTTCCCCTGTCTTCAATTCTGTTCCCCTGTCTGTAATGCGTTTTGTTTCACTAAACTCGTGTCCGCTCTGGAATCTACAAGAAGAACGAGTCTTTAATAATTAATAGCATTCTTGCAAGGAATTTCTATAAACACATCATTTACTTTGGAGATTCCAAAACATTTACCCTTTTTCTTTTCCAACACCGTCATATTTTAATGCCAACCATCATTTGTTATATTTTCATTTAATTTTTCTAATCCCACATTGCATTTCTCTTGTGTTACTTTTTCATTTTATCTTCCCGCTACCACATTGAATTTTTCTTCTATCATATTTTTATTTAATTTCTCGAATACCACATCGGATTTTTCTTTTATCATATTTCCATTTAATTTTCCTGCTGCCTCATTGACTTTTCCTTTCTTACATTTTCATTTAACTTTCCTGCTACCACACTGAATTTTTCTTTTCTCATATTTCCATTTAATTTTTCGAATACCACATCGAATTTTTCTTTTATTTCCCCGAGTGTTTCTATAACCTTTTTTTGATGTCGCCTGCAACGACTCAACAGTTACTATCGATTCTGGGCTAATGTTTTCTACATTCCTTCCGGAATGAGGTGTACAGAAATTTACAATCCTTTCGGATGTCAAATTCTCTGTTACTACTGAATGATCTGTTACTGAACTTTCCACTGGCTTGGATGTACAGATATTCACAATCTCCTCAGACGAAGAATTATCTGTTACTATCCTTTCTATTGGCTTAGATGTACGGATATTCACAATCTCTCTAGACGTAGAATTATCCGTTACTATCTTTGATGGCCTTATTTCGCTCTTATTTCGGGGTTCCCAGCTCATTGTCCTTGGCTGGGCCCCTGAAAGTTTCCCTGCCGATTTTCCCAGTTGTTCCTTCTATAACACTCATCCTGCATATGACCCACCTTGTCACACCAGCTACAGCGTACCTGTTGCTGTCTCACTTGCAGTTCATTACCAAAATTATTTGCCCTAAAACTCAGTTGATTGTTAAATATGTTCCTGTTTTCCTGCTGTCTACTAGGAAATTGTCTAAAATATTTCTGCTGTCCCCTTGGTGCCAATGAGGGTGCATTCATCCAAAAATTTTCATGCCCATACTTCTGACATGTTTCGCAATACGGATAATTTTTCCTTGTCAGACACTCATCCCTTGTGTGTCCTTGTCTGTTGCAGAATGAACACTTGATGTTCATTTTATAACGGTACTGCCTTTCGTCTTCGAACCTATCTACTGGTGTTAAAGCTCTTATCCTTAAACCCTGATTTATTCTTCTATTCCATCTCTGTTCTTCGTCACTTTCTTGTATCGTGCAAGTTTGACGTGGTGAATGTCGTCCTGACCCATTTCTGCTTTTGTCCTTCAACATATATTCTTAATCTGAAGCTTTTTTTACCAACTCTGATAATGATAACACTACTGTCCTTATCTCAGGATCCAATATACCAACTTTAAATGCTGTAACTACGGAGATGTTTAATTGTTTGAGGAGTGATTTGTCCTCCCCTATACAGTCTCTCCCTCTGGCTTCTATTGAACCTAACCTTCGTGCAAACGCAATTATTTTTTCCCCGGGCTCTTGCTCACTTCTTATCTAGTCTTGTTCTTATCTTATCTTGTTGTCCTTAGATAATTTGACTTAATCAATAAGTAAATATCCTCTACCTTGTCAAATTGTCGGCTCCTACATAGTTCGAAAGCGTCCCCGTGCAACCGGAGCTTTATGCACTCTATGAAAATTGGGATATCTACTGTCTTAACTGCTCTTGCAGCCAGGTCACATCCCTGGAAGAACCTATATACTTCTGCCGGTGACTCGGTACCCGAAAACAAAGGCACCAAATTATTCACCGTTTTCGCTATGTCGTTTACATTCATAATTGTTCGTTTAACCAGTCCGTTTCTTCAATCTAATCCTGGTCTATCTTCTGTCTTGCTTCCTGCAAATTTACTCTAACACTCCGTGTGATTGTTTTCAATAAAAATACGAATTCTCCTCCTGCCATGAGATACATGAACAAATACAAAATTAAAGCTTACAAAACACAATTTCATATTTTTTTGTTTAATTCCCATTTATTTAAGGTTTTTGCCATATATTAACCATACCTAAGTCGACTTTTGTAATACAAATATTCTTAACTATATTTAAAAGATTTTTCTTTTTACTATCTATATTTTATAAAAAATTTCAAAAATCATGCCGCTTTGGGCTTCCTTGGCACTGCTTACTGATTCTTTTCTCAGTTGATACTCTTCCACGGTGAATCCGTTCCTCCATTTTTTCTCTAAAATCTGCTTCCAGGTTTGGTTTGCCAGGATGGTATTTAAAAGTTCTACTAGTACAGTCCTCATTATTTTCACTTAGTGGATCCAGAAAGTTGTTGTTGACAATATGTGTTATCTAAAAAACAATTTTACCAAAAATTGAATTCCTGAAAAGGGTTCAAACGAAACTTAAACCTTTATATTCAAAATAAAATATTCCTACCATCCCCTTTCCGAGAGGTGGTGGAAGATGGATCCGCCATCAATAATATATTTTCAGTAGGACCCACGTCAGTCCTACTGCCACAAAGAACAAAAAAAAATCCCACAGACATTTATGCCAAAAACTATCATTTTGCCCAAACAATAAATTCTTCAACATACCAACATTTTAACTCTATAATTCATCGTTATAAATCCTTTATTATTATTTAAAACAATAACTCATATTTTTTTTATAAATTTCCTATCAAAAAATTTCATTCGTTTAAAAATTTACAAAAACTTAAAAAAAATATTCTTATTGTTCCTGTAACAATAAGGATCCAATCAAAAATTTAAATTCCATAAAAAAAATTTTCATTCCAAAATATCCTTGTTGTTCCTGTAACAACAAAGTCCCACCGATCACTTTGAATCCCTACAAAAGAACGAATGTCCTTACTGTTCCTATAACAATAGAGATCCTAACATCCTTGCTGTAATTATACTTCTCTAAAAAAAATTTTTAAAATTAAACCAAAAAAGTTGTCCTTATTGTTCCTTTAACAATAAGGATCCTAACATCCTTGCTGTCCTTGCGAACAGAAGGATCCTACCGGCTGCGCCATTTTTGTTGCGTCCTCCCGTGAGGATGCGCATAGGTCCTAATCGTGGCCCTACTTGTCAGACTGGGAACTCGTCCCAATTCCTGGTTATACTTTCTCACCTTATTATGCTAGGCATGGTGAGTTATGCCGGTCAGTAGGCAGCCGTGAGGTTGCCGGAATGTTACCTTTATTATACTCACTCATGTCGATATAGTTTGAACAGTCCTCTGGTCCTTCTCCAGGTCCTTCAATTAGTTAGAAGAAATAACGTTTTGTATTTTTACTCTCGGTCAAACTAGTAACCGTATACGTTTATTTTCACAGTTAAAGATTAACTACTTCTTCTCTTAAAACTACTTACGTTTAACACCTCGGTTTTTACGATAATTAGGTGTACTCAGCATTTGTGCAAGATTGCCTTCCGCATCTTGCACAATAATTTAACCTATTACAATATCATCGTTTTTCTTAATTTAGTTTAGAATCTAGCTAATAAGAACATCATTATGATGTTCCTATTCAATATCTAGTCAATATTGCTTAATACTTAATTGCAGCACTTCTGCACGTACATACATACTAATTTAATAATGCCAACTTAGGCCGAACAAACATACAAACATGTATAACATGTGTAATTGGGTCATATTTCCAAAAACACTGAATCCAACAATAAAATATTATTTAAAATATTTTACCTCTGTTTTTAATTGCATGACGACAAAAAGTATGCATGCTTATTACAACAATAAAATACAATTTAAATTATATTACCTCTTGGTTGGTTGACTTGGCGAAAATGCATTGTCAGCATTTTTGGCGCTAGCCGCACATAAGTAAGTTGTTGGCTTTATTTTATTGTCTTTAATATAGCGCTTGCTATGAAAGCTGATCGCCCAACTGGCGTCAGTGTTTACTTTAATTGCTTCTGTTTTGAAGGTGCCGGCCTTGGCATTGAATTAAATTAAAGCGCTGCAATGCAATGAAAGATGATCGCCCGAATTGTGGTAGATCAGTTCTCATTGCAGGCACTTGACCATTTATAAACGGATAGCATTTTGGGTAAGACGCGTTGTGAGTCACAACAGAGTCACAACACCATGGAACCCGACAGCACCGTGTTATTTGCCTACCCACCGGGACCAGGCAGCCTCACCATCTACCAGAGTGATCACGCATGCGTGCGAGAGGGCGACTGGCTCAACGACACGCTCATGGATTTTTATCTCAAGTGGCTCACACTGCAACAACCCATCGAGATAAGGCAGGCATTACACGCGTTCAGCACGCACTTCTACACCCAGTTAACGCGGCTAGACCATCAGGCGCGATATGAGTGTGTACGCCGCTGGGTCAAAAAGACCGACCTCACTCAGAAAACGTGGCTATTTATGCCAATAAATAAAGCCTACCACTGGTACCTAGCGATTGTGTACCTCAAACAACGTCCTAGACCGACCAAACAGCGAGGATGTATCTGGCTACTGGACTCTCTCGCACGCCGAACTCGCCAACACATCACCCCGATTATCCGCGACACCTCCAATGCGTGTGGCAGACCATCTATTTCGAGTTCCAACAAGATCGGTGGGACGATGAGACGCTGCCGTACTACCCTGTTTCAACTCCGCAGCAAACTAACTTGACCGATTGCAGCGTGTTCGTCCTACTTTTTGTAGAATGGTTCCTATGGCAACCGTATTAGGACCTGCACGAGACCAGCGGACCAACCTGGTTCTCACCATCGGAAGCCTCTCAGAAGCGCAAAGAACTCGACGCTTTGATACGACAGCTGGCCGGCGAACAGGGTCAGCAGCCAAATGTCATGTACCAAAATCTAAGGGCCGACGAACAGATAAGCGCAGCCGATCCCAAGGAAATCACGTCGGCGGAAGCACCTTCAAACTCCACACTCAGCAGCACCATTTTGGACGAAAAATCGAGCCCACACTCAGTCATTACATGGGCAGCATCACCTATACCGTAATCTACTCCAACCAACGACACCATGGAACCACAGCGCCCTAGCGTCAAAAAAGCAGGCAGACCGCTCGACACCATCGCTACGGAACAAGGAAGCCCGCCGCCGAGGCGGAAGGCTACAGACATGCAAAAGCTAGCGAAGTAACAAACCATACTGCCGAACAATACCGCCATAAACCATGAACAGTGGCCAATGCGTTGTGTTCTAGGCCGAATACAACCGGCGGCCGAAAGCAGGTGCTCTACAGCACCACCGAGTGGATCCGGTCCGTCATTGGGACTGGACCCCCCATCGAGAGCCCAACAAGCGATAAAGGCACGATCACGGCTAAGAACACAGGCGACTACTGCGACATAGGTGAATTGATCAATACCGAGAACACAAGCAACGGATGCGACATTGGTGAATCGATCAATACCGAGAACACAGCACCTCCATCAGAACACGGAGACTACCCCTCATTCGTCACTTCCAGCCCGGCAACAGCACCACTAGACCTTTGCTATGAGCCAATCCCGGCAGCGTCAGAAGAACCACAAGACGCTTTGCGCCAGCTAACCGTATTCATTGAGGAGCGTAAACGGCGGTGGACTCACGGCAAACGAATCCGCTCCAAGGTGACCATCGGTCAAACCAACTACCGGGTTACAATCAGTCAAACCGGAGCCGTAATGATCCTGGAACATCCCGCGAAGTAGGAGGGAAATGTAAGGACAAAATTTGGTACTAAATTTTACCTTACATGCGATTTAAGAATTTTTATATTTTTAGTCTTGAAAGGGTGACATAAGTCATACCAGCGATAAACAATACCATCAAAACCGAACTAGCCGAGCCCTGCAGATGGCAAACTACCTGTAGAAAGGAACAATGGCAAGGTCAGTAAATTCATGCTCGTCGTGGCCCGGACCATTTTGGTTACGACCACTTTGCCTTAATTCATATATAAATAATACCTAAGGGTTAATTTAAAAAATGTATCCAAACTTATCTAGATTACAAATAAACACCTAATTTAAAAAAGTATTTGTGGTACAATCATTTCATCATTTCCACTTGGAACAGGTTAACTCAAGGTAAACTTTGGGCCCTGACCATATGAAAAGACATTGTGTGCGAAAAGGGGATAACCGCTCCTGAAAACATTTCGTATTTAAAAGGGAAAAAAGGAAAAGAAAGGATAACAAAGATATTTTTCATTTCCTCAAATAGCTAATAATTACATATGCCAGAAGTCACAAACAGGTCCATTAGGGTTAAGAATCAAACAAAATCATTTCGATTTTGTTTGCCTAGAACAAATTAACCACATTCAATATCACATATAATTATTTTATTGCATGTACATACGAGCCATCACGCCACTTAACGGAACCTCATAGCCAGCTAATTAACTAGCGCATGACGACAACAACTACATCAAGGCATATAATAGAAGAGGGCAAATTCCGAGAGATCCAAAGAGTACCGAAGGTATAATAAAATTCCACTATGACGCACGGAACGATCCAACACAGGAGAGGTGCTCAATTTCACGACAACACCAAATTGACGATTCAACATGTCAGCGCTCAACTCCACAACGACGTGCAGAACAATTGAAGATGAGGGACGCTCGATTGTACGACAACACGAGTTACGATCTGGCTAAAATAATACTAATATGAAGCTGGTCAATATTAAACTAGTATTTAACTAGTTAAAAATATACTGGCATAAAGGTGGCTCAAATCATATCAGTAAAAAGATTTTACTAGTATTTCACTAGTTTAAAAGTTACTACTATCACACTAGTTCAAATTATGCCAGTAAAAATACTACCTCAATTCATATCGAGAACAGGACAATTGTCTTTTCCTATGACATCAGCACAGAAAAATAGCCAGTTTGCGCAATGTAAAATGTATTTGTTTTATTGAAACTATATTTAGATTTCTATTTTTAAGCAGATTGTTATTTATAAAAGCTGCACATAAAAAAATAAATTGACTTTTTACTGATTACAAAGTTATGGTAAAATTTTTAAGTTAAGCAGAATGTTTAAGACCGGGTACATATGCTTAAAAAAATTATTTTTTCAAGCAAAACTTTTATAAATTTGTTCAATAATGAAAGAAAAATACACATTTATCTAAGAAGAAACTTCTTTTTAAAAATTGCCTTTTCCTTCTTTGAATTTAATTCCATTCAACTTAAATTGACTCTATCCGAACAAAGTCGGGTACTCTGCAAGATGCTTTTGAAAATTGTGCACGAATAATATGAAAAATGGATTTACTGACGGCGCTTTTACTGACATTAAAGATTAATATATTTTCTTGTACACTTTTAAGTTTTGATTTAAAAATAAATATTTCTTATAGATTTTATTTTTTTTATTTCTTTTTAGAAAAAAAAAACAAACATCTAGAACGATTTAAAAGATCTCCTATTGACATTAAACAAGGATTATTCGAACAATTGAAGAAATTAAAATATTATTATCAAAACCATGATAAAAAGTGTAGAGGTTGCAAAAATATACCTGCCGAAGGAAGCTTAGGCGCTGCAAAAAAAAAAGTTACATCCAAGCAGAGGCATTCTTATTCGAACAACCAAAAAATTTTTACTAAATTATATGCGGTGCAGGACCACCAATTATGTAAAAATAAAATCACACGATTCAACGAAGTAATAGATGAAAATCTTACAGGAAGAAAACATTTTTCAATGCCTAAGTTTCTGCTTAATAAAACAACTCAAATATCTAAGTTAAAAGACAATAAAATTGATAAATATAACTCTTTACAAAAAAATAATTCACTAAATACTAAACTAAATGGCTTATCAGGAATTGGCAAAAAACAGAATGATTTAAGTCTTTTGGATAATTTTCGTTCTCAAATCATTCGAAGATTACGAAAAAGAAATACTCAAGACAGAGATGAACATTTTTCATATTTAAAAGAGGGAAAAAGACACCAGCGAGCTTGCAAAAATTTGGACTGGGACACTTTTTCTAATGTAGTTATTATTCGAGCTGGTAAAATACCTGGAAGAAATAGTATTGGTACAATACTGCATTTGGAGTGCAATGCTGGATTCAAACTTAATTATAGAGTTAAAAACACAACTGCCAAGTGCATCAAAGGAGTTTGGAAACCGGAAGTTCCTAAATGTGTGCCAGGTATATTAAAAAAGGTTTCAATTGTATCTCTATTAATAACACTGGTTTATAGCCAGAATGTACAACGCATGCCACTATCCATTTCTAATGTAAAATTAGTCTTCATTCCCTTATGGTTTCCCTTAATAGCATATATCGCTAGAAAAAACAACAATAATCAAACCAATAATATATCAAACCAAAGCTAATTAAATTCCCTACAAACAATGATTACATAATTTTTTGACTCAATTGTAAGTTTTGGCGAAATAAATTAAACTTTTATGGATTTTTCGTGATTTTCAGAAAAATTTACAAAAAAAGCAAAACTACCCTGCAATGTAGCTAACTAGTTAAAATACTAGTAAATGTACTAGGTCAAAAAATACCAGTACTAGTTCAGCTCAAATGCTTTTTACATTCAGCAAACTGGTTATTTTCTTGTGTTGATGTCATAGGAAAAGACAATTGTCCTACTCTCGATATGAATTGAGGTAGTGTTTTACTGGCACAATTTAAAATAGTTGTGATAGTAGTAACTTTTAAACCAGTAAAGTACTAGTATAATCAAAACTAAGCTTTTTACTGGTATGATCTGAGCCACCTTCTAAATTTAAACTAAATTTCTAAAAATAACTTCGAATAATTGTGTTGAATTAAGGATGTACTCCGGTGCTCTGCCCTAATTTTTAAGGTTTATTTCGGAATGACTTTATTATAAGAAAATAAAATACAATCGCTTTAATTATTTTAATTGGTTTTATAACATCTAAAACAGGCCCGGGTGATAACAGCACAATTTTAAAAAATTGTTTCTCTTTTGTGGAAAACCGGTGAAAAAATAGGAAAAAAAATTAATAAAAATGTACAATTGTACTACCTGCGAGAGCCATTGGCGTATATAATAACGTATTAAAATTTCATAAAGAGCATTTTTTTAAAACTCATTTTGAGGTATTTTTAGCATTTTTTTATAGGTTAAAAGATGAACTTTTATTTAAACTTTTAAGTTATATTGTAACACACATTCCACATTTGAGCAGAAACAAAACAAAATGGCGGAGTTTCGCATATTTTTTAACCTTTATTTTTATGTTAGGTCGCATCAAAAAAAGGTTAAATATTATTGAATATATGCAATTTTACTTCATAACATATGTACATTTAATATTTAAAATTCTAGTCCGATCGGTTGAATAGGTTTTTCGTAATAACGTCAACGAGGTCGAAAAGCGTTGTTTCGAGAAAATCGTGTTTACGTAAAGTTTTTTTGCCATGGATGCCATCTTAAAAAGTATCTTACAAAATTTTTCTCCATCTCGGCGGCTTAAATAAGATGTTGCATATTATTCCTAATGGTATCTAATATACAAAACATGGCTTTTTAGAAAATTACTTTTTTGAAACATATAGAACCGGACTGCCTCTTAAACAGATTTTTACTTAAAAAAACTATATAACAATTATAAAAAAATAAGTTTTAACTTAATTGAAAACATTCGCATCCGCAGATATGAATTTAACATAACATTGCATGTTGATCGAAAGCAGGTCAAATGTTTTGAGTTGATGACGGAACCACGGAAACAGGGGCGTACCAAGGCCATTTTGATTGGGGGGTATCAATGCATTTCGGCCGACTGGATGCCCTTAAGTCCCGACTTTTTTTGTTATACAACATAGTTGTATTATATAAAGTTACTCATCCGTTCGATCAATATAAATAAATTTTAAGGGGTCTTTTTAATTTGAACGGCTAAGAAAAACACTTTGTAATTATTTTTACTAAAAACTTTTTTAATGATGAAAAAAGAACTTATATACATCAAAATACATATAATTAAGTATGTTTTGAAGTTTTTTTGGTTTGGCTTTTTATTTTTCTTAAGCTTTTCGAAATTTGGACATCATCTTTTGAATCCAAAAAGGTGGCAACGATTTCTCAGCTTTTAAACTATATAATAAACCTCAGACCTGTTTTTGGCGTCATTTTCAAAATAAAAATTTAAAAATTACCCTAGTCTTTTACATTTCTAACACTCTAAAAATTCGAGTTTTAGGTTTTAATTGATGATTGTAGGTAATAATCTTAGAGATCTTACAATAACAAATATAATGCAAAACAGTTTCAGCTCAAACGGCCTATTTCGTTAATCTTTGGCAACGTTTTAAGAAATCCTGAAATTTTTAACCCACGTATAGTAACACTGTTCAATCTTTCGATCTTTTTCAAGTGAAGAAGATACTTAAAGGCAGTTTTCAAATCGTTCCCTCTATCAAAGAAAATAAAATAAACGTATTTCAACATTATCGAATCAGCATTTAAAAATTTATTTTCGTTTTTGTTTTAAAAATTCACAGTTTATATGTGTTAAGAAATAATTTTTTAAACTAATTAAAAAAAAAATAGAGTTTTAAATAAAAATTACTAACTTAATTTTGAAGTATAACATTTAAATATTAATTCTTCTTTTTTTAAGGTAGCCCATTGCTGCGCAATATTATCTAAGTTAATGAAATCAACTATGTCCTTTTCCGATGAAAGTATTAATAAGTCATAGAGACGTGAGTCACTTTGCGTGGTTCTTAAATAATTTTTAACTTATTTTAATTTGCTGAACATTCTCTCATTTTCTGAAACAGTAATAGGCACAGTAACTGCAGGAAGAGATATTTTATTGCATTCTGAAACATGAGCTATACCCAATAGAGTTTCTACGCCTTCGCATAGATCATAGAATACTTTAAATTCCATTTTCAATTGAAGTGAATCCAACAAACAATTTTTTGGTAACAATTTTATTGATTCTAGAATTGGCTTTTGGGTCAAGTTAGTAGAAGATGGAATTGGATTAAAGAGTTCATACAGAGGCTTTATTGTTTCTAAGCAACTGCTTAATTTATCTCGCATCAGTGAGGTTACATTATCCAATTCAAGTTTAAATTCTCTTCTATAAAAACAGTTTATCGAAAAATAAGCCGCGTTGGCATTGTTATCATCCAAACGTTTCGGCGCAAAACGACGGCGATGGCGAATTGAGAATTCCTTTTCAGTATCAAAATTAAAAGATTTTAACAATGCAACACCACTACTAATTAGGTTATCCGTACCTTCAGAGTCCGAATTTATTTTTTCTAGTGACTTAAGGGTACAAGAAATAAATTTCATAGCATCTAAAATATTCAGTTCAACGGCTTCAATAGATTCAGTCAGGAGTTTCATATTTACTTGCACATTTTTCATTAAAGCAACACTTATAATAAAGTCCACATAAATGAGTCGGTTTGATATCGAATATGCAGCATTTCGAGTCCACTTGTCAATTTTCTTAGAGCTTTGGGAAATTTCGTTTAAAACATCAACAATGACATAAAGCTGCTATTATAATAAATGAATTTTGAATGCAGATTTAAAAATGATGCTATTTTTGCCATCATCTCGAGTTAAAAAGTTAAAACGGACCTTTTTTAAATAGTTTGACTAAATCCTTTAAATTCATATTTTATTTATTTATTATAATTGTATTTAAATTAAAATGTTAAGTCTTTACATCAGAGTTTTACATCAGATTTCTTGAGCTAAAAAATTTCTTTAAATATGTTGGCCGATTTCGATCATTAAATTTTTTATTACAAATGTTGAATATTTCTGGATAAAAATTTCAATCTCAGAAAGTTCTACAAAAATGTATTAATTTGGTTTTAAAAAGGGGAATATGTGTGGCGACTGAGTAAACCTTTGTTCGTTTGGGCTTGTTTTATTCCACTTATTTTTTCAACTTTTTGACAAAATATTTGTATCAGGGACTGTTATCATTGAGTTATATCCAAAAATGTAATCATTAATAATTTTTTTTTATGATATTCAAGTTTTTGCTCAGATACAAAAATATAAATCTGATTTTATCTTTTAAATCTTATATAAAATCATGAATATTTTTTTGGTCGAACAAAAATATCATTTTCGGTTTTTATTTTTGGTCAAGGACACGGTTGCACAATTGGACTTTAAATGGTCCATTTCTTCCATTTGGTTTTCTCTTTTACGTTACTATGCATTACTATTTCCGTATTTTTTTAACAAAATTTATACTACTTTTCTGAAATTTTCTGCATTTTGTCACAAAGGAACACTGTATTCGTTTAGAACAATTCAACGCTGATACGACTTAAAAAGAGTTGGCCGACTGAAGTTCGTCTAAAGTACGACTGAAAGTGAATTGGCCGACTGAAGATAGTTTTGGGTATGAATTAAAATGAAATAGCAGACTAAAGTTGGTTTTTGTTATGAAAATGGCAATAAAAGGTACGACTGGCTTTGATGCGTTCATAATTATTGTTTATAAAAATCAATATTTTAAAAAATTTTAGTAAAAAATAACAATTAGGCCGACTCTAAAAAAGTAAAGATGGTAGTGTACCCTCCTTTCCTCCCGCTAGTTACGCTCCTGCACGGAAATATAATGCACTCGCTGACACGCTGACCCAATAAGGTTCAGCAATGTGCAAGCACTGCATTATTTTTTATTGGTAAATGAAAACTAAGAATGACAAATTGTGACAATCTAGAATGTATAATTGAGTGAAATAAAATAATGGGGAGGAGTTGCTAGATCGTAAGGAAAATAATATTTGCCCTTATTCTTGTTGTCACCTCACCTAAGTGAGTGTGACGTGTCTCACTGTGACGCAAGATTCGTACTCTTGTTCTCACCTCACCTAAATGAGTGTGACTTGTTTCACGGCGAGAACAATTCTTATTCTTGCTGTCACTTCATAAAATAAAGAGATCTTGAGAATGTTGAGACGATTTTCTCGCGGTTGGTGGACGCAAACCTGAGAGTTAACCTCGAAAAAACTCGATTCATGAGTACAGAGGTGGAGGTGGAGAGTTGATATCACTACTAACCTCATACGAAATTCTAGCATTCCCTGATTTCGAAATACCATTTACCCTAACGACAGATGCCTCCGACTTTGCGGTTGGAGCTGTCTTGTCTCAAGGCGAGATAGGGAGGGATAAGCCTATCGCATATGTTTCACGATCTTTAAATAAGACCGAGGAGAGCTACGCTACAAATAAAAAAATAAATGTTGGCGATAGTCTGGGCCTTAGATAATCTCCGAAACTATGTGTATGGTGCAAAAAGATTAAAATTTTCACAAACCACCAACCATTAACTTTTGCATTGGAGAATAGGAACTACAATGCAAAACTAAAAAGATGGAAAGCTAGAATTGAGGAGTACAACTACGAGTTGGTTTACAAACCTGGTAAATCCAACCTAGTAGCCGATGCTCTCTCGAGGCTGAGAACTGAACTCAATCACTTTACTAGCTCAAGCGATTCTGTTACAGATACAGCAAGCAAAGATGGTGGTCCTGACTCAGGCTCAGGTTTGGCAGTGAATAACTCGGCCACAGAAACGGCAAGCGAGGTGGTCAGTCATCCGGAGGAACAATGCATAGTGCAGATATCGATGGTTCTGACCTTATTCCCCATGTTGAGGTCCCTTTTAAAGTCTTCAGGAATCATGTAATAGTGAGGCAAGGAAATGATTTACATTGCTGGGAAGCACCTCACCCTGGCTATAAGCGTCATCACATTAATATGGAAGTCAATAGAGCAAATCTTATTTCTAATCTGAAAAAATTCTTGGATCCCGCTGTGATTAATGGCATAAAAATACCTGAAGCCTTTTTACATCTGCTTCAAGAGGTATATTGCAACCATTTTTCTAAGTACAAAATAAGAATTACCCAAAGAATTGTGGAAGACATAGCAATGAGGAAAGAGTTTGTCAGGTAATTGAGGACGAACATAGACGTGCGCATAGAAATCCGCGAGAAATGGTGCTCAAATAATTGAAAAATATTATTTCCCGCGCATGAATGCACTTATTAAAAGATACACCTCGAATTGCGAGACTTGCAAATTAGGCAAATACGACCGACACCCACCTAAACCTCGATTGCAGTTGACCCAAGTTCCCACATACCCATGTGAAATTTTACATATCGACATATTTGAATTACAAAATGAAAAATTTTAAAGTTGCATCGATAAATTCACAAAATTTGCAAAACTCTTCCACATTAGAAATAAATCAGCAATTCATCTACGTACGAAACTAATTAAAGTTCTCCACTATTTTACGGCCCCCAAGATTATAGTAACTGATAACGAAAGGAGCTTTATGAGTCCGATCGTTTCCAATTACATTAGATCTTTAGGAATAGAGTTGTATCAAACGCCAATCCAGCGCAGTGAGGTGAACGGTCAAGTGGAACGGAAGAGACAACAAAGTAACTGTGGTAACAGGCACTGGGAAAAGATTTCATAATACTCATGTAAAAAATTAGCAAAGATAACTGCTTCAGTCGGGTACGGCAAGAAAATTGAATGGCACTTATAAAATATTTTTGATTTGAGCACTTACCAACTCATAAGGTATTCACACTTATATTTAGCCATACTTTAGACATAAATTCTGTAAGAATACATATATTAAGCAAACCTAAAAAAATAAACCTTCTTGTAAAAACAAGGATTGTTCCACAAATCATCACACTTGCTGGCAACATATTAAAAATGTGCCTAATACTCAAAAGAGTAATAGAATATAAAAAATGAGTAATAATTATAATTATTGCTAATAAGATTGCATGCAACCTACAAGATATGCAAAATGTCAAAAAGTTATTTACCTTAAATATATAAATTGATAGCTAAATTAATACACCTGCATTATCAAATACCAACATAGAATTAGGACACTAAGTTAAAATTTTTCTTTTTTCTCATTTTTAAACTTTCTCTTCTTAATTTTTCTCTCAAACTAAATAAAAAAAAAAGAGGGGGAAGGGAATTATTTCATTAATACAATAATATTTTATTACAGTTTAGGACTATTTTTGGCTGTAAATGCTGTACATGGCTTCCAGATCATCAACTACCAATCACCAATTATATCAGTTCGCGACGGTGACGGATGGATCGTAAATGGCTGCTTCAAGCTTGTGCATATAGTGGATTTGGAAACCTACAGGGGATTGCTGCTGAATATTTCGTCCAAATTCTTTTAGTCAAAACGGTGATAGGAGACAGGTATTCCATTACCACTTCAGGTGTACAACCAATCGTTTGAATGAATTAACATCACTAGGTCCAAGACGAACACGGTCAATAGATTGGATAGGCTTCGCTTGGAAATGGAACCAAATAGTTGACAAGATTAACATAATATCCAAGGATACCAGAGAGGACCAAATTGAGGGTGACCTCTTGAATAAGTTACTCGTTGTAAGGGCTGAAGTCAGCGAAATTATTCGAGCCTGCCAGATGGCCAAGACTGGAATTGTTAATGGGAATATGCTGGACAAAGAAGAAATCAATCAAATCCTAGCGGAAATCGAGACGCTGCCTTATCAAAATGGCATCGAAGCGATAGAGTTTGGAAAGCCTTCAGTGTACACAAATGGTTCTCTCCTGCTGTACGTCCTAGCGATGCCCAAGTTGAGCAGGGCAAAGTATCACCTCCTTTTAACCAGAGCTGGAATAATAAATGGCAAGCAAATCGATTTAAAGTTTTCACAAATGCTACTGAGCCAGACGGAGACATATGGTTTGAACAGCGAATGCATTGTGATTAACAATTCAACTCTTTGCGAAGAATGGAATTTGCAAAGGATTCCAGAGGACAGCTGCCTGCCCAGTATTCTGAAAGGAGGACAGGCCAAGTCTAAATTCCGCACGAACAAGGAGGAGGTTATAGAAATGCTTACGGGAAGAACAATATTTTTAACAAACTTTAAAGGTGAAATTGTAAGTGGAAATACGAGCACTTTACTCGAAGGCACTAATGTCATCCAGTTAGCCAACGAGACGATATCGATTCGAAACCATACGCTTACATGCAGAAGTATCTCACGCCTTCAGGCACTCCCGCCTGTCCTAGCAAACATCATCGATCAAGGATTGAAGGTAGACGTCGAATACTTACATGGACTTAGCAACGAAAATATCAGGCGCCTTGGCCATTTAAAAGGTACACTTGGTCTCTACATCATCTCAGACATAATAATCATAATTCTGGTAATATCTGCCTTCATGGAACTTTGGCACATCATGACAAGGAAGCTAAGCATACCACCAATTAAGTCACTTGAAGAGCAACCTAGCACCGCAGGACCACCTCCAAACCAACCACGATCCTTTCATTCTCACTTTGATCTTCGGGACGCAGACCCTTTAAAGGGGGAGGAGTTATCACGCGGCGTTTCCACCAAGCACCTGCACATATAAGGGATCACCTTACAGTACGTTCCGAAGCAGCGCACGAGTTATGTATTTATCTAAACCTTTGGGTTTAGAAGAAAACACGATTTTATATTTTAAATATTTATTTGAATTGAAAGAAACCCTTTCAATTGTAGTTGAATCTTAAGACTAATTCCTTTATATCAATCATGCCTTCTTAATGGCTTGAATAAATGCAAAAATAATAACTAAAACTATGCCAACTAACTCTTGTGAACTTTTGTTTACAAAGTCCGTTGACTTTGGTGTTTTATGATTGCTAAGCAGTCATTGATTTCTTCATAAAATAATGCACCGTTGTAATTTCGTTTATGCTTTATTATATGAAGCAATCAAGATCGTTGACTTTTAGTTTTGTATGCCGGGATCAAGTTGCAATATAGCTGTTGATTATTTCATCAACATGCTTAGCTTTATTTGGGTCATTAGTGGAGTTTGATACAGGGTATGTAATTCTCCCCCCTTAGTTTTGGAATTCTCCTGAATTTCGTTTTGATTAATCACTATTTTCGTGCTATTCTTTTTCTTGTACCAGACATACAAAACTGTCAAGCAAATTACAAAAATAATTATTGTGGTAGAAGTAGTTGCATATGATACTTTTTGGTGATATTTTAGCTCTTTTATTGCTTCAATATTTTCCGTTTGTTTTACTATAATTTCTTTAAAGTTTATTGGATCTTCATATATTTGGTTTAATTCTTTCACTGGATAGACATATCTATCAGTGAACTCAATTTTTCTGTTAGAGAATTTTCGATTTGCTATAACAATTTTACAATTAGAAAAGTTAATTAGATAATTTTTATTTATGCTTAAACTTCTTTTGTCACAATTCTGTGCAATTTCTTCGTTGTATGCGTTTTTATTATTACTGTGTCTTCGCTTAATTCTTGAATATTTGTTTTGTTATTGAACTTAAATGTACAGTCATTTGTAAATACACAATGTTTACTTATTTTTAAGTCTTTATATAAGGTGTTTTCAATAAATTTATAATTTTTATTATTAATTGTCACAACGATTTCGTTTTGTTCATCTATTTCTAAATTTCGACTGTTCGGTATAGCAGTTATTAATTTAAGATCGGTTACATAATAGTTTTTTGGAATCTTAATAGCAATAACGATTGATTGATTTTTATAGAGTAGTACACCCATTTTTGGAAGTTTTAATTTATAGAAATCGATGTCGAAATATTCTATTTCTTCTTTTGTTATAATACCTGGGGGTACTCAATTATACTTTGCAGCGGCAATATTGTCTTGTATTTGATTAATTTTATTTTCTAAATATCTAAGTTTGTGCATTTGTTCATTAAACATCAATTGTTTTGAAAATTCTGAATTCTTCTTGTACTCGATTAAGTGACTATGCAATTTTTTCCCTATCGTCGTCAATTGTCTTCTTGAATAAATTTATATTATTTTGAAAGTTTTCATTAATACTAATTTGTTTATTGATCGTCGAAATCGCATTATGATCGTTTTCTTCCATAATTTTTAAATGGTCAACGATTTCCTGTCTGTCGTCCTCGTCCATGAGTCCGAATAGCCATTTGTAGGTTGTGCCTACAAAATTAGCTAATCCCCTTTTCGTCCTACTAATTTCATTGGGAGTGATGGATTTAATTTTGGCTGTGATAGTACTAATCTCGTCCAAAATAATTTCCTTATTTTTGATGTCTGAATACTTAACATTTTCTTTCATTTTATTAACCATATCTATTATTTCCGTTGGACGTATTATATGTAAAATAGTGTTTACTTCGTTGGCAATATCTGTCTGTCCCATCTGAATAAAGGTGTATCCCGCTTCTTCACTTATTGGAATTAGTTGCAGTTTCCCTTGCACGGTGTTGATCAACAACACAATTACGAACAACACAATTACGTAGTTGGGTGATCTGAAATTGGTTGATATGAGTATTTTAGTGGTCTTTTTATATTGCTGTTATGAACATTGTGTAGTGTTCTATGTATAAATTTTGGTACATCTTTATGTCTAACGCTCTTATAGTTTTTTATGTACCCTTCTTGTCTTTGCTCGTTATACTTTTCTCTATTTTTGTTTGCCTTTTTTATTTTTTCCTTTTTTGTTTTCTCTAATCTTTTAAAAATTATGGTGTGATCGATTTTATGGTTTTGCGCATCGAATGGTGTACACTTTATCGTACTATGGTAAGTACTATTATAGAACATGATAGCTTTACACATTTGTTGAGTGATTGGGAGATTTTCCTCAATGTTAAGTGTACGAATTCTTTCTGTTAGTGTATTGCTTAGGCGTTCTGCGTCCGAATTACCTTTATGGCTATTTGGTTTTGTAATGTGGAATTCAATATTTTCGCTCTTTAAATATTCTTGTACATTATTTGATTTAAATTCGTTATCGAAAACAAATTTTTTTATTTTGCCTTTTATTGCTAAGAATTCCTTAATTCTTCCTACTATGGTTTGACTGATTCGATCCATTAACGGGAAACATATGACATGTTTAGAAAATTTGTCTATAAATATAATAAACGACTGCTTACTGTTTACATACGTATCTACGTGTATAAGATCGTTTGTAGTCTGTGGTGTTTCAGTATAGTTAAATTTTTCTTTGATGGGATTTCTATCGTATTTTCCTCCATTGCATGTACTGCAATTGTTAATTATTTCATGTACTGTTATTCTAAGTGTCGGGTTGTAAATTTTGTGCTTTATGCCTTCATATGTTGGAATTATTCCAGAATGGCCTGTTTCTTCTTTGTGGAACAATGATATCTGCTTTCGAAACTCTTCTTCGTTTACGATATCTTGTGCAAGGTGTAAGCATTTCACAAATTTAATGTGACTGTTACCTTGGAATGTTTCAAATAACATTTTTTGTAGTTTGTTATACTCATGATCATTTACTGAATATATGCCTATTTTTCCTTTACCGACATGTGATTTTATTATGTCGCTAGCTTTATTATTTATAAGGTCATTTTTCATTCTGATCTATAAGTATGATTTGAAAATTAAACCTGTTAATAACTGTATCAAGAATAGGAAAATTATTGTTTCGCTCTTCTTCTTGAGAATGGGTTGTTTCGAGTAACAAAGATTGGGTATTTCTATCTACAGAACTTACTTCTTCTTGATTGTAAAGGTGACCTATGCAATTTATTTCTTGGTTTTCTATGTCTATACGACTAAGAAAGTCTGCAATTTTATTGTCTTTGCCTTTTATATAATCTATTCTTCCGTCATATTCGCCTAGTTCGATTAACCACCGTTGTAACCTAGGATTGATATCTTTCCCTGAGAATTTGGCTTGTAACCATTTGAGAGGTTGGTGGTCACTCTGTAAATCAAATTCACGGCCATATATATATGGGCGGAAATATTTAACAGACCACACTATTGCCAAAAGTTCTTTTTCGATAGTGGAATAGTTTACCTCGTGTTTATTGAGAGTCCTCGATGCATACGCTATGGGTGACCATCTTGGGTTAAGACGGAACCAATTGTAAAATTGCTTGCATCCGTTACTAGTTTGAATCGTTTGGCAAAGTCGGGGTATCGCAAAATAGGTGTTTTTGTGACAATATCTTTTAGTTTTTCAAAGGAAAGTATATAATTTGGGTCTTTAGTATTTATCTTCTGGTTTTTTTGTAAATTTTTTACCATAGGAGTTGCTATTTTCGCATAATCCTTGATAAATTTTCGATAATATCCAGTCATACCTAGGAATGACTTGATTTGTTTGACAGTACTTGGAAGTTTTAGATTTTGAATAATATTTACCTTGGCTGGGTCGGGCTTTATTCCCTGATAAGTCAGAATGTGCCCAAGAAAATGTGTCTCCTTTTTTAAAAAGTCACATTTATCTATTTGGACTTTTAATTGGGCTTGTTGTAATTTCAAAAAAATTTTCTCTAAATTAATTATATATTCTGTTAAAGAGGTGCTATAGATTAATATGTCATCCATGTAAACTATACAGATCTTATTAATGTGTTCACAAAGGACATGATTAATCAGCCTTTGGAAGGTTGACGGTGCATTCTTCAACCCGAATGGCATTCTGATAAACTCATAATGCCCGAAAGGGGTTGAGAAAGCCGTCTTCTTTCGGTTTTCTTCTTTAACCTGAATTTGATAAAATCCCCTAGCGAGATCGATCGTTGAAAAATACTGTGCTCTTCCGAGTTTATCAAGAATTGCATTGAGGTTTGGTATTGGGAATTTATCATCTATTGTATTCTCATTAAAAAGTCTATAATCAATAACGATCCGCCATTTTTTTAAAACTGAATTGTCTAATTTTTTGGGAACAATCCAAAGTGGACTATTATAAGGAGAATTACTAGGTTTAATAATTTTCTGTGTTAGCATTTCTTTAATTTGGTTTTCTATTTCCATTTCATGGATCTGTGGATATCTGTATATTTTTGAATATAAAGGCTTATCCGTTTTTGTGTTAATTTCATGAACAATCTCATTTGTAGAAGTTAATTCTTCCCCGTCTTTATAAAAAATATTTGAAAATTTGGATATAAGTTTTTTTATTGTTGATTTTTCCTCAGTATTTAAATGACTTAAGTCAATAGTTTCGCTGACTTTTATGGATGTATCCATTATCCCTTCTAAGGTACAGATTTCCTCAGACTTAAAAGGATATAATTTTTTTTCGAAAAAAATCTTATTTCCAAAAATTTCTATATATTCATATTCTAAATTGATTTGGGCTTTAAACGGAATAGGGAAATTTTGTCCTCATATAGCGTCGTATTTTTTACTTTGAAAATCTACAACTTTCTATTCTACAGTTCCAATTGCTTTAAATTGTTTTGGTATGGGTGTTCGGATATATTCACTTATCTTGTTTAAGCCATTTAGTGTCCTAAACCAAAGAGATTTTTGTAATTTCTGTTGTTTAAAACTAATCAGAACTCCTGGTTTGATAATGCTTGTATCTGCTCCGGTATCTATTAAACATTTTATGATTTGTTTGCCAATATTAAGAAATATTATGGGCAACTTGCATGTCGAGGCATCATTAAAAAATTTACCTCATTTGAATCTTGGCTTTCCTCTAAAGTGTCTACTTCCATGTTTACTGGACCAGCACTTCGCATTGTTTCTACTTTCATATGAGGAGATCGGAACTGTGAAGGTTTGTTGTCTCTAGCTTTGATTGCATCATTGTAGTTATAACGATTGTTGTTATTATTATAAAATTGGTTACTTCTGTTAGTATTCTTGTTTGTATTGTTATTGTCGATTGTCTGTCTATTGTTGTTTGAAAAACCATAAGCATTGTTATTTCTACTAGTGTGAATGTTTTTATTATTGTTATTTAGTCTTATATCAGCTTGACCTTTTTTATGCTTATAATGAATAGTTCTGTTATCATCCAATAGTCTTAGCTTCGAGTATTTTGCTATTATGTCATTTAATGAACAATTGTCATCCAAATTTGCTCTAATTGGTCCGTCTATTTTTTCTATCAATATATTAACTAAGTCCCTATCTACATTTTGGGATTGGTAGATTGAAGGCTTAAGGCTATCAAACTCATAAATTTGTGCTATTTCAAATTTAGCGCTTTGAAATAAATCGAAAAGTTCTCTTAAATCACTCACTCTCGTACTCCGGCATTTGTTGAACACGTCACCATAAGATTTGCGGGGTTTAAACCGTTCTCTCAGCTGTTCCTTTATCTGCTGCCATGAAACCTCATCTCCCAGCTCTCTGACGTGAAGACCTGCCTCCCCTATAATTTTCTCGTTGAAGACTATCTGCAATCCGAAGTCGTAAAGAGTTGTGTTGTTTTCACATAAATTCATAATCTGCTCCACCGATTTTATAAAGGCTGTAAGGTTATGTCCATCCCCGAATGGTTTAATTTGCCGAAATTGCTGAATGATTTCCTTTGGGCTGAGCAACATTGCGTTTTGCTGCCATTGCTGCTGCTGTGCTTGTTGCTGTTCTGTTGCACCAGTCGTTTGTACTTGTTGAACTTGCACTTGTTGTTGAATGGTTGCTTCTTGTCGTCTTACAACTTCCTCCAATTTATCGATTCTCAGTTGTAGTTCCGTTTTTGGAGCTGTTTGTTGGTTTCGGATGGTTGTTTCTTGTTGTCGTACCACTTCTTCTAATTGATGAATTCTCTCTTGTGGTTCCATTTTGATTTTGTTTGCGTCGAAAATAGAGCTTCTGTTCGTAAATTCGCAAATATTTGTGTTAAGTATGTTTTGAAATATAATAAACTTTTCTGATCACTTTTTGTAAATTTATTCTTTAGAATCAATTTTGTACAACTTTATTTTTATAAATGTTTTTTGTTTATATTCACTTTGCACTTTTTTGTATATTTATTTATAAAAATAAATTTTCACAACTTTATTTTTCTAAGTGTTCTATGTTGATGTTTAATCAGATGTTGGTTCTTTAATGTTGGTTCTTTAATTTATTCTTTAGAATAAATTTCCACGACTGCGCCAGTTATGTATTTATCTAAACCTTTGGGTTTAGAAGAAAACACGATTTTATATTTTAAATATTTATTTCAATTGAAAGAAACCCTTTCAATTGTAGTTGAATCTTAAGACTAATTCCTTAATATCAATCATGCCTTCTGAATGGCTTGAATAAATGCAAAAATAATAACTAAAACTATGTCAACTAACTCTTGTGAACTTTTGTTTACAAAGTCCGTTGACTTTGGTGTTTTATGATTGCTAAGCAGTCATTGATTTCTTCATAAAATAATGCACCGTTGTAATTTCGTTTATGCTTTATTATATGAAGCAATCAAGATCGTTGACTTTTTGTTTTGTATGCCGGGATCAAGTTGCAATATAGCTGTTGATTATTTCATCAACATGTACAACAAGCACAGTCACAACATTGATCTCGCGAAGAGCGGTTGTGTTTTTTCCTGCTACTTTAGTTTTTGTTCCAAGAGTATTTTAATATTTACCAAACGTGTGCGAGAGCGTAGTAATTCGTTTCGTGGCAACCGTTTTGCTAGGCTTGGACACTATAGATTGCTTTGTGCCGGCTTTGTTTTCTTTGACATCATGCCCTGTGTTTGTGGTCATAAGGTTGATCGCGGGCAGCCTAAAGTGATTTGTGCAAAGTGCAATGATTTGTTTCATTTGCCCTGTGTCAATGTTTTGCCAACTGATGTGGATTACATGCAAAATACTAGCACTCCATATCATTGTAAATCTTGTGCGACTAAGCGCCGCGATTCTTTTCGATCGCCCCCTCCGTCAGCTCAGTTGAGTGGTGACGTTTCACATGCCAACAACAACATCAATAAGCCAACAACAATAGCCGCCTTGCTCGATGAACATTTAATTAATCCACAGCAGTCTTCAGATACAGCAATAACAACTGGTATATCTATAATTGATCTACAACAAAAAGCACAGTGTCATAGCCAACAGATTCAACAACAGCAGATATCGAAAAGTGATTTTGATGATAATTTAAATGTTAATCTGCAATTAGTGCTCAATGAGCTCATTACTCTTAAATCATCAAGCGAGCGTGCACTCGTGTTAATAAACACTTTACAAGAGGACAAAGTGCTCTTAATGCAAAAAGTTGATAACCTGCAGTCGGAGTTAAATTTTATAAAGCATAAATTAGTCGAAAATGAAGCTGCCTCCACAATCTTATCACTTGCTACTGAGGTCAATGAACTGCGTGGCACTATTCATGACTCTTTAAATGCCAATAATATTAATATTCCGTGTGATCAAGTTAAGCTCTCACACAATTGCGGCAACCAAATATTAAATGCTAAACCGAAGAACTTAATTGCTAATTTATGCTCTTTAAATAAAGACAATGCAATTAACAAAAACAAAAACATTTCTACAAAAAGCAAAGCCGCGGTCACGTACAATATCGCTCATGCATTTCCTGAATCATCTTTTAAAACCGGGACAGTAAATGCACTAGATTCTCCCAATATTGCTCCTACTGTTGATGCTGCTCCTCAATCTCTGCCTCTCTCTACTACTGCCGCTCTTGATTCCAGTCCATCTGTTTCTTCTCGCACTACGCTATCATATGCTGCTGCTGCTGCTGCTGAAAATTCTTTGCCATCTGCTTCTACATTAAGGCCTCCTACTAATGAGTGGATTACTATGCGTTATAACAAAAAGAAACTTAACGAAATAAACCATAATATTGATATTGGAATTGTTGGCAACAATGCCAATAATGAGCTCGATGTGGCAGTGCCTATGAAGCTTTTGCATATTTCTTCATTTAAGCCATCGGTCACTGCGGAGAACGTTATTGATTATATTGCTTCGCATACAGATATAAATAAGAGTAATATTAAATGTTTCCGCCTTGTTAAGAGAGATGTTGATGAAACCACATTAAAAAGATGTTGATGAAACCACATTCTTCAGCAGCTTCTGGATACTCAATTTATTATCAAAATATGGGCGGAATACGCACGAAAACATCACAGCTTCTACTTGCTATGGCTCTTCATGAATATGATATTGTGGCCATTACCGAAACTTGGCTTCATGCTGAAATCTCATCTTCTGAAATGTTCGATAATTATTATAGTGTATACCTAATGTTACCAACTATACTTATTTATTAAGTATAATACTTATTTTCAACTTCATATACTTACTAAAATTCCATACTTATAAGTATACTTACTTTTAAGATTTATACTTAATTATGCTTACTTTTTAGTTCCGGTTGAACGTTTTTGTTTGCAAAATCGGAAAAAGTTTGAAAATTGTAATCAACAGTGTTAAAAATATAGACTTTGGAGTCAATTCTATTTTTAAAAAATAATATTGAATACAGCTGTGTCGAATTTTACAATTTTTTAAAGACAAAACCTGATATATTAAGGGTGTAATCTAGTTCGTCGGCTAAAAAAAATCTATTTTTGGGAATTTCTCGTGAGCTTGCTATGAAAGATATGTTTAAATAAGTTGTTAGGAATGATAAATGAAGTCTTAAATTACAAAAAAAAAAAAAAAATTTTATTACTGATGTTGACTTTATATGATTTAAATACAAATTCTAAATGTTTGAAATTTTATTAATGTTTTTTAATAATTTGGAGGCAGGTCGGCCCCACCCCATATCTCGGCATCTGTTTATCTGAAACAAAAAACCGAAATGTTTTAGATTTAATATGACAAGAACTATTATTAAACTATTTAACTATTTAAACTATTGAACTATTTAAAAAATAGACTATTGATATTCATTTTTAGCAATTGTTGTTAACTTTAACAAAAACCAAAATAAATGAAAAAATAATTTTTTCGCTGTTATTTGTAAAATAATATAGTAAATATCAATCTTTTAACACGATTAAAGTCTATTTTGTAAGTAGTTTTGTGTTACTTTTCGGAAGCCTACGGGTTCCGAAGAAATAGTGTGGAGTGTCCGTGAAAAAGTAGTTTTGAGAAAAACGCTCTTAAAATTTTTTAAATGCGTTCTAACATGAGTTCAGGTAGAGTAAGCTTTGGGTTGAAAAAAATTACTTATACTGCTCGGATCTTCATAAAAATTTAAAACAATATTCTTAAATACATATACATTCTAAAAATGTAGAAAAAAGAAAAAAAATTTCGAAATTGACCAATTAGACTTCACCCTTAAATAAAATTTACAGCCAAGACAAATACGATTTCAAGCAAAAAGAAAAAAACAAATTAATGTAGCGCTTCAATTCAGTGACAGTGAAAGCGAATAATGATAACTTTTCTTTGGTCTCTGTATACATTTGAATGTGATTTTTTTTTAATATAACTACTTTGAAAGTGCGTATAACTTTTAACTTTTTTTTATGCTTTTGTTTGTTTTTAAACTATTTTATGTATTAGAAATATACATATATAAATTTCAAATATATAATATTAATATTTTGTCTAAGGACTTTTTGGTTTGAGACAGATTGCAAACACAAAACTTTTTAAGGAAAACAAAAAGAAGGTGTGACAATATTTAAAGAATATTCTGGGTTCTATTGATTTTAACATAAATTAGTAAATTATATCAAAAAAATATTCAATTTATTTTTCTAAGGTAAAATACTTACTTATACTTATTTAAAAAAAATATACTTACTAATACTTACTTTTCAGTGTTCTAAGAAGCAAATATACTTATTTTTTTATAACATGAGTTGGTAGCATTATGTATACCGATTTGATCGCTGCACTGTGTCTACTGGCCGTGAAAGAGGAGGAGGAGTACTTTTGGCTGTGTGCAATAAGCTTCATAGTAAATTATTAAAACTAAATAGTAATGATGGTATTATTGAACAGATTTGTGTTGAAATAGGCTTCTCAAATCGAAATTTTGTTTATTTTTTCGTATCGTATATTCCACCATACAGCATAACTGAAGTTTATCAAAAGCATATTGATAACATTAACTTTCTAGCCGATAACTTTAGCACAAATCACGATATTGTAGTAGTGGGTGATTTTAATTTAGGTAAAATATCTTGGGTTTTTGATGATAATAATCTTTTACCATTTAATTTGCAGTCCGATAATGAGAACTTAGTTATGAGTTACTTTTTGTCAAATAATTTTCGACAAATAAACTCTGTAAAAAATGACTTGAATAGAATTTTAGATCTAGTTTTTGTCAATAATGAACTAAAAGTAGCCTGTGAAGAAAACCTGGCACCCATAGTTTATAAGAGCATACATCATAATGCATTATTTATCGAACTTGATTTCTACAAATTTGATTCAACAAATATAGACTCATTAATACAATTAAATTTTGCTAAAGGTAACTTTACAGCTATTAATGAGTGCTTAAACTCAGTAGATTGGTCATTATTATATTGTATGGAGAGTCCGTCTCTAGCATATCAAATATTTTGCGCAAAACTTTTGAGTTCAGCAGCTCTATTTGTTCCTAAAAAAGGTAGTAACTTAAAGAATAAACCACCTTGGTTTAACTCTAGATTATCAAAGTTAAAAAAGCTTAAAAACAAAGCTGCTAAGAAATTTAAGAACACTAATTTTGTAGCTGATCAATTAAATTTTATTCGATTAAGGAACGAATTTGATTGCCTTCACAAGTTTCTGTTTAAAACTTATGTTTTAAATGTAGAAAGTAATCTAAAAACAAATCCAAAGTATTTTTGGGAGTTTTTAAATTCCAAGAAAAAAACCACTGGGTATCCAACCAGTATGGAATTTGATGGTTTAAAGTCTACTAATGCTTCAGAGTCTACACTACTTTTCTCTAAATATTTCCAAAATGTATATGAAAATCATAGATCTCCAACAAATCTTAATTATCTCAACTTTGATGATCTTAATATAAGTTCTATAGATGTCTTCAATATTTCAGCTGAAGACGTAACTTTAGCAATTACTCATCTTAAACCAAGCTTTAAATTTGAACATGGGGATCTACCGCCAATGTTTTTCAAACTCTGTGCAGTAAATGTCGCAGTGCCTTTAGCTTTTATTTATAATCTATGCATTAAAAAAGGCGTTTTTTTAGATGTATGGAAAATTTGCTTGGTAGTTCCGATTTTTAAAACGGGTAATCGTTGTGATGTAAATAATTACAGGGCTATTGTGAAACAATGTACAATAGCTAAATTGTTTGATCATATACTTAAAATCAAATTATTTGAGCATGTGAAGTGTGTCATCTCCGAATTACAACATGGATTTTTCCCTGGTAGATCAACATGTTCAAATTTACTGCTTATTTCGAAAAATATTATTAGTGCAATGGAAAATGGTAGTCAGTTGGATATCGTTTACACCGACTTTTCTAAAGCATTTGATAAAGTTGATCACTTTATTCTTCTAAGCAAATTAAAAAAGTTCGGTTTGTCGGATACTTTAATTGCATTTTTCAAAAGTTATTTAAACGCTAGAAAGCTTTATGTCAAAATTGGGTCAACTATTTCAGATGTTGCTATTGATGCTACATCAGGAGTTCCACAAGGTAGCCATTGCGGTCCTCTCCTTTTTTTAATTTTCATTAATGACTTACCAACACACTTGAAGTTTGCCAGATGTCTTATGTATGCTGATGATGTCAAATTATTTCTTAATATTTCGAATGATTCAGACTGCATAAGTCTCCAAAGTGACCTCTCAGCCTTGCATAGCTGGTGTATCTCAAATAAACTGTTCTTGAACATCAGTAAATGTTGCATAGTCTCTTATACTAAATGTTTAAATAGCGTTTTATTCAATTACACATTGAATAATTGTGTATTACAGCGTAAAGTTGAAATAAAGGATTTGGGGGTAATTTTTGATAAACAACTTAATTTTAAATGTCATTATGATTATATTATTTCTAAATCATACTCCATGCTGGGGTTTATCAAGAGGCATACTCAAATTTTTAAAGATCCTTTAACTATAAAAGCGTTATACGTTTCTTTGGTTCGAAGTATAATCGAATATTGTTCTATTGTTTGGAATCCGTACTATGTTGTTGAATCAAATCGAATTGAGAGAGTTCAAAAACTAATGAGCAAATACGCTCTTAAAAAGCTTTACTGGCCTGATGGTCTCCCAACATATGAGGCACGCCGTAAATTACTTGGGTTGCAATCCTTAATAGATAGAAGATCAGTTTGTTCTCTTCTATTTCTTTATAACATATTTACCGGGAAAATTAATTGCACTGAACTGTCAAATCTTTTTCAAATTTATGATGCTCCAAGGGATTTGAGACGTACTCGTATGTTTGAAGAAAATCTCCATAGGACCAATTATGCTAATAATGAACCAATAGCTAGATGTATGCACTTATGCAACAGTCTCTCTAATATTTTAAAATTTAATGTATCTGAACACCAATTTAGACTGATACTGTTCACTATTTTTAATTAATTTTAAGGTATTAATATCTACAATAGTCTGTAAGATTGTAACAAATCCGTAGACTGAAATAAATAAATAAATAAATAAACATGCTTAGCTTTATTTGGGTCATTACTGGAGTTTGATACAGGGTATGTAACTTACGCGCATTCGGCAGCGCAGCAGCGAGTGCAGCGGTGAGTCGGCCGCAGTGGGAACCGCCATGTCAGCAGTTTAGGGTAGAAGCTAAGCTAGGGTTTTAGGAAATAACTTTAAGTTGATTATTATGATAGTTTAGTCTGAGTTTTGAAGAAGAATAAACAAGTCTAACGTACTCGGTTGTTTTCTTTCAAGGTTGGCCCGTGGGCATTGCCTAGCTTAGGCTTAGGCTTAGGCTAGCCAATGCGGCCACAAAAAATAATTTTTTTAGTGTATCCTGGGAGGATACGTTAACTTTTATGTTTATCGTTATTGTATATGCTATTAATAGGCACTATAAGAACTATGTTAGGAGAAAATTGATTAGAAATTTAAACTTAAATAATGTATAACAAATAGTTTGAAATTTTACATAATATATCAAAAATGAGAATTAAGTGAAAAGAAGAGAAGATCAAATATGATAGAATTCGCAGCTCGATGTTTCTACCAAGGGTGTTTTGGAATTTTATTCAACAAAAGATGCACAAATCGCCAACAAAAAACTATCGATATTGGAAAAGTTAGGTACTTTTAGTCACAGAACAAATAGTTTCCATTATAATTGCTTCAGGTGCAATATTTGTAAATCAGTAATAGGTAAGAAAGGATTCCGGTATACGAATTCGGAATATATATGTATGAAATGTGTGAAACTAAATCCCTTAAAATCTTTTGTGTTGCCAATTTCAAAAAGTCGTTATTCAGTTGAAGATATTCCTGCCGTATATATAAGTACTACACCACTAAAGTCTGTTGAAAAGATAACCAACCTTGGGTATCGGACATCATCACATCACTTTCATGTGTAGACCATATTAACTATGTTGTAAGCAAAATATACTTTGTCTTAAGAAATCTGCGAATGACTGCTCAGATCACACCAACAGAAACTCGTTGTAAACTAGTAATACAGTTGAATATGCCTTTAATAAATTATTCTGAAGTGGTGTTTAGTAATCTAGACTTACATTAAAATATAAATTTCAAGTGGCGTTAAACTATGCGGCCCGTTATGTGTATGGTCTCAGACGATTTAGCCATGTTACTGGTCTAAGCAGCCGAATTCTAGGATGCAATGTTGAACATTATTTAAAAGCAAGAAATTGTATATTCCAGCATTAGCTGATACACTCAAAAACTCCAAACTATCTATATTCTAAACTTCAGTTTTGTTTATCTGCCAGAAGCTTAAATCTGATAATTCCTCGCTTTATATATTTAATTTCCTCAAGACTTTTTTTCGTAAGCACCATTAGATTGTGGAACTCCTTGCCGAGGTATATTTAATCTATTTCCAACGCACAAAACTTCAAGCAATTAATATCTGCACATTTTTCTTGAATTCCCGTTTCTCTTTTACGTTCTCTCTTCTTCTCATTTAACCCTTTTTTATTTAATTATTCATTAGATATAAGTTTTTGTTGATTTTATTATTTTAATTAAACTACTTTTAGAATTTAACTTACTTAAGTAATTTTTAAATATAAATTTAATAACTGTTTGAATAAAAGAATAACTATTTCGTATGTACTAATATATGAATAAAGCCAAATTACAAATTACAATGTGAATAAAAACTAATACCTTACGGAATAAAAACATATCGAAGAATTGTATGTGAAATTAAAAAAAGCACCTAACAGATTATGTACACAAAAATTTATAGAAGCAAAATGTTCATAGATAAGTTCATTAAAACCCGCATTGTTAGATAAAAATTGCGAAAACATAATAAAAGAAATAAAAATATTTAATGAACTAGAGAATAAGGTTAAAAATTTATTAAAACCAAAGGTTACCCAAGAACTGGACAATATGTCTTTTCAATTTATAACTTGCTTTAAAAGCAATACCAACTTTTACAAGAGATTACAACGACTTAAAATCATTTTTGAAAATAACAGAACTATTATACAACACTTTTCTTTTTTTAGAATTTGTAAAAAGCGTGAAATTGAGTGCAACAGTCAAAACAAAGTGAAAACACTTAATTTGATGAGCTAAAAAAAATTTCAGGACAAATTAAAAAGCAACCAGACTACTGCACAGATCTACACACAACTGTCATCATTTCAACAAAGAAATTTATCTGTCTCAAGTTACAGGGACAAAATACTGAAACTCATTACGGACTTGACAAGATTACAGATTAAAGAATTAGGTACGGCTACAACAGCTGAACAAAAAACTGTTATATGTCATATGTTAACGAAAAATATGCATTGACCATATTCAAAAATGGCATTGACGACACACTAAAGCAAACTTTTTTTGCAGCTCAACCATCTGACCTTGGAAGCGCAGTCAATTTAGCTGTAGAACCAAAAAAAAACATTAGCCTAGGTAATAGTCGGATCTTAAATTACAGTACACAAAGAAACTTCATTCAACCGGAATAGTACGAATACATACAGAAAAAATTTCAGTAACATCAACCGAAATAATTACAGAAATAATCAAAACAATACAAGAAACTCAAACTATACCAACAACAACAACACGTTTAGATCAAATAACAATTTCAACAGAAATAATTACAGACCAAATAATAATAATACTAACAGAAACAACAACAATAACTACAGACCAAATAACAATAACAACAGAAGACACAAAAATAACAACGGAAATTACAGAAATAATGGTAACACAAGATATATGCGCGTAGTTAATTTTTAGGGAAGCGAAGATGGCCCGGGATTTGTATAGAGAAAAACAAATTTCAAAAAAAGGGTCAAAGTCATGAGTTGTGAAACATTTGGTTGTGAAAATAGCCACCTTTCAGTTAGAACACTAGATTCTGGCGAAGAAAAAAACTCGTTTCATTTCTATGGTGCATTTCGACAAACTATCGAACACCAATGAATATTGAAATAAATAAAGAAGCAACTAGAACAGATGGCAACCTTGATAGAGTTGATGGCGGTGATCTATAAATAGCCTACTCCTTTGAAATGTCATATGATTAGCAGCCATACAATTCAAAAGAATGAATTCCAAAATCTGCGCACTCATATACTAGTTTAAACAGTGAGGTGATCACAGCTTAATCACTCAAAGACTACTGAAGAGGAAAATGTAGCGATTTCCGAAACAGACTGTCTAGTCAGCTGAGTGATTGACTCTATACAGAGTTGTTGTTGTTGTTATTGCCTTCTTTAAAAACTTACTTGATCTAAGGCTCACAATTTAAGTAAAAAAAAAATTTCGTTTGTTTTTCTTGAGCACGCTTTTATTTTGTGCCTTTATATAAGAGAGATTTATTTATTTTATTTATTAATTTATTTATTTAATTTAATTTAACATATTAGTACAATAAGAATGAATTATTTTGCTGTACAAAGGCAGTAGTTTAAGCAATGAGTATGATGTTTTGAGATATTACTATTATAATTAAAATTTAAGAATACTTATGTAATCATAATTAATCATAAAAAATGCAGTTTATTGAAATAGAACAACAGCATCAATAAGTTAACAAAACTTTTTTTAGCGTATTAATAACTAGAAGGGAAAAGAAGAAAAGGAAAAAGAAAAAAAAGAAGGAAGAAGAAAGCAAAAAAAAACAACATTTAAAGTAGAGAAATGTATATATAGCAAAGGTGGCAGTTTTGAATCACTTTTCTTAAAACAAAAATATATAATAAGATAAGAAACCAGATTATCTTATTATATATTTTTGTTTTAAGAAAAGTGATTCAAAACTGCCACCTTTGCTATATATACATTTAAATACGCTGGGTAAACTATTCCATAATCTAACGGCATTGACGAAAAAAAGCCTGGTAGAGTTCAGATACTTCCAGTTTGGTATTATAATATTATTGCTTCTGGTCGACTGGCAAAACTGTAGTTTTTCAAAAAGATACCGAGGAGTTTTGAAATGAATAAGTTTATGCAAAAAGATGCAATTACGGGCATTGAGGTAACTAATGATGTCACAACCAAGTATGCTTTTCTTGAATTGAGTAATGTGGTCAAATCTGAGAAGGTTATAGACATACCTAGTAGCATGATTGAACGCAACTTGCAACTTGTGTTCAGATCGTGAATCGAGCCTACTATAAATGAGCTTAGAGTAGGTAATGATAGGAATAATAAGTTGCAGCACGAGCTTGCGCCTGGTTTCCACAGGAGTAAACTCTGCTGACACTTTAAGGTTGCGCAGAATGAAGTATATGGTACGCTCCATGTTATTTATGTGATCCGTGCATGTTAAGGACGAGTTAATGTGATACCCAAAGCTTTTTATATTGTTAACTAATTTAAGTTTCTTGTCCGCATTTTAGAAAATTTAAGAAGCGCATAAAAACAAGTTTCAAAGAAATTGGAGTTTATTAACACGTGCCGCCAGGTAGAAATTTAAAAAATTATCTACTACATATGAAAAAAAAGATAAAACAGCAATTCCATTTTGAACGTACCGGCCTTACGGAATGACTATCTCCGATTTGTGAGAAATTTTGCATGGAGCACCACTGAAGGAAATAAAAAACTCCTTTTAAAGGAAAAAATGCTAGAGTTATTTTTGGCGGAGTTACAGGATGCACAAAATTGACAAAAATCGGCAAAAACGTCGAAAATCGATTTTTACTAGAATTCATATCTCAATCACTTCTTAACCAAATGTTAAGTTTCAAATACCGTTGGAAAGGTAATTAAACGCACTTTTGTTTCGTGCAGAAATATTAGAAGAATCAAAACTGAGAAAATTATCTTCGATGTCCGAGATATAGAACCTGGCATTCATTTATTTGAAAAAGTTAAAAAATTGCATTTATATAAGAAAATACATATGCGAAAAATATGCATATTATTATTTCGCCAAATTTAAGAAAAACGTTAACACGTTAGATAGTTTATAGAATATTTTAATATAGATAGTGAGAATAGATGAAAATTAACGGGAATCACTAATGAAAAGATTTACTCTTTAGGAACAACAAGTTTATCCCTGTTTGAAAGCAACGAATGATTTCCATATAGTTGATAACAATTTTCCCATAAATACAGATGGCATAATGGGTAGAGACTTTTTAATAAACTTTGCATGTAGAATTGATTATGTAACTTTTACATTAATGGTGATGTTTGAACAAGAAGATTATGTAATACCTTTAAATACAAGACTACCAAATCAAAAAAAAATTTAGAATACCACCTAGATCGGCAGCCATTTTCCCTATTGAATTACAGATGACAGAAGACAGTATAATTTTAAATCAAGAATTGACAATAGGCGTATTTTTAGCATATTCTATTCCACTAGCAAAAGGTATCTGTGACATAAAGATAATAAACGTCAAAGAAACGGAGATCACCTTTAAAGAAATCAAGCCTAAAACAGAGACTTTAAAAAGTTACACAATAATGACAACAGGTAAACTAACAGATAGAATAAGTAATGACAAACGTTTTGAAAAAATTATGACTGAACTAAAATTAAATGAACAACCTAAAACTAAACTTACTACCATTTTTAAAGAATATCAAACAATATTTCACCTCCCAGGAGAACAACTTTCCACTAATAACCAAGTAACTGACTTAATGAACGACATTATTGAACATTCTATTAGTTCATACAATGCACCATTACTCTTGGTATCCAAGAAAAGTGAAGATGAAAACAAAAAATGGCGTTAAGTGGTATATTTTAGAAAATTTAACGATATAATAGTTGACAAATTCCCTTTGACAAGATTAGAAGACGTTTCAGACATGTTAGGAAGAGCCGAATATTTTTCGACTTTAGACATGACGAGCTCTTTCCACCAAATACCTTTAGAACAGGATTCAAGACCTTTGACCTCTCAACACAAAACGGACATTATCAGTTTAAATGTTTACCTTTCGGATTAAAAATATCATGAAATAGTTTCCAACCCATGCTTACCATTGCATTAAGTGGTTTAAATTCAGAAGCATTTTTGTATGTTGATGACATAATTGTATTTGGATGCTCTTTGAATCATCACAACCAAAGTTTAATCAAAGGTTTCAGTCGTTTAAGGGAGGGTTCTCCTGGATTTTTTTGGATTTGGCCGAAAAACAAGCAAAATTTGAGAATGGTTTGTGGGAAAATGAAAAGACATACGAACTTATGCTTTTGAACTTTGATTCGTGGTTTATTGACGAGTAAAAAAAAAAAAGATATTTGAAAAATTCAAAATGGCGGATCTCGTCGACCTCTGCGCGCAAAACATCGACCTCCCGCGGACAGTGTGGGGCCTCAAGTAGTGAACTGAAATGAGAAATGTATAAAATTTATTAAAATTGATAACATTTCATATGCCTGGAACCTAACTTCAATTAAGTTTGGTAAAAAAAACCAATTTTATGGACTTTTAAAAAAAAAATTGAAATTTTTTGCTTTTTTTTTACTTAGATCTCGTTTAAAAATTATAAATAAACAATTTTTTATGCCAATGTTAGGTTCCAGGCGTACAAAAAAGTATATACTTTCAAACATTCTTTGAATGAAGGAAATCGGATCAATAGAACAAGCACTGTGCTGTCCGTTAGATTAGAAAACATGGTTCCGAGAAAAACGCGTTAAAAGTTTTTAGAAAGTTGGTACGCGCGCGTGACATGGGTACGTTTGACACGCTCTAGCTCGAGAAATACGCGTCGTATTGAAATATCCCTTGGCACAAACATTCTACATATATGTAACTTTGATTTTATGTAAAAAAAAAAATGGATTTTTTCAAAAAAATCCAGGAGAACCTTCCCTTAAAACAATACAATTTGAAGCTCAATGCAAGTAAATGTTATTTTCTTAAATAGGAAGAAATTTATTTAGGTCTTCTCATAACTGATAAAGGTATAAAAACAGATTCGTCGAAATGCGAAACTGTACTAAGTAGCAGAAGAAGTACGAAGATTTGTAGCGTTTTGCAATTACTACACGCGTTTCGTACCAGACTTCGCAGCAATCGTAAAGTGTCTTAGTTCTTTACTCAAGAAAGGAACACTGTTTATCTGGTCGGAAGAGGGCGAAAAAGCTTTTAACACTCTGAAACAAAAACTAGCCAATCCACCTACATTGCAATACCCAGATTTTAAAAAACTATTTATTCTTACCACTGATCTGACTTTGCGCTAGGAGCAGTGCTATCGCAAGGAGAAATATGGCATGATTCACCAATATCTTTTGCAAGCAAATCCTTACAGAGACATGACATAAATAAACCCATAATTGAAAAAGCATTGTTAGCAATTCATTGGGCTATAAGTCTTTTAAGCCATATTTGTTTAGAAGAAAATTTATTGAAGTAACTGACCACAGGCCATTAGTATCATTATTCTCTCAAAAAAAAATCCTTCGTCGTCAAAAATGACTAGAATACATTTGGATTTATCAGATTATGATTTTTAAATCATTTACAAGCAAGGAAAAATTAACACAAACGCCGCCACATTACCACTCATAAAAATAGACAGTGAAATTCTAAAAACAATGATTCCCAAATTAGAAAGTAAACAAAAATAGCTACTAGTCGTCCGTCACGAGGAGCAAGAAATATGGCAACAAAATAAATGAAAATTAAATTAGGGGCAAAGAATAAAAAAGAATAAAAATAAGGAAAAAGGTACCTGCCACCTAAGTCAACACCTCCAAGGAAGTGTCAAAAAGAGAAATAAAAAGTAAACTTTTTTTTTTTAAAATAAGCGTTTATTTAAAAAGACGTGAACTAAAAAGAAAAAATAAATTTAAGTGACATTTGTCATATATGTATATAGTAGGCATATTCTAGGTGCAGAAGAACCCTTCTCTTGGTTACTTATCATCATAGTATAAGCGTACGTAAATTGGTAAGTTCTAAGGACTTATATAAACCGATGTCCGCGATCCGTTACACAGGTTTACTACACAATATCAGTGCCTTAAGCTTTTATATATAAATGTATTTGAAAAATTCTAAATTTATATAAGTCCATAGAACTTACCAATTTACTTACGTTTATACTATGATGATGAGTAACCAAGAGAGGGTTCTTCTGCACCTTGAATATACCTACTATATCCATATATGACAAATGTTACTTAAATTTATTTTTTCTTTTTAGTTCACGTCTTTTTAAATAAAAGCTTATTTTTTAAAAAAAAATTTTTACTTTTTATTTATTTTTTACTCTTAGTCTTAAAGGTTTATTATTAAAATCTTTTATTTTCAAAACTTATGGAGATATAGCATTTTTATTGATTTGTGGGCGTGCGGCACAATTATTTCCTGAACCATCCTCTACTTGATGGAAATTAACCAAAATTTTAGCTGAATCAGCCCCGTAGTGTTGGAGATATAGCATTTTCATTGATTTGTGGGTGGTAAAAGGTGGTGTGGCCAAATGTTTTTCATAAACCCATGCTTTATTTGATGAAACTTTACTTTTTAAATTTCAGCTGAATCAGTTTTAGAGATATATAATTTTTATTGATTTGTGGGCGGTAAAAGGGGGAGTTGAAAAAATTTTCCTATTTTATCCTCTACTCGAAGGAAATTTACTGCCCAAATTTCAGCTAAATCGGTAAAGTAGCTTTAGAGATATAGCATTTTTATGGATTTGTGGGCGGTTAAAGGGGGTGTGGCAAAAATGTTATCATAAAATTGCATTTTCACAGGACTTACATATGAATTCTTAATTTCAGCTTAATCGGATACCAACAAGTTGTAGAAAAATGGCTTGCAAGTTTTGAAGACATACATACATACATACATGCATACAAACATACATACGACCCGCAAGGGAGGATTTTGATTCACAAAATCCTTCGGGCCTTACGAACCCGCGGACCCTAGTTACAAAAAAATCCAGAAGCGTCTGACCCATATTGGGCGGCTTTCTGGTCTGCGTCTGTACCGTAGCGGTCGGCAGTATCAAAACCTAGGCGCTGATTTGGAAAGCGGTGTCGCCTAAGGACTCATTTCTGAAGCGGACCTTGTCCTTCCGGGAGGATAAATCATCGCAGTCGACAGACCGAAGGCGTCGCCGTCTAGGGATCATTTCCCGAAGTGTGCCTTTTCTTTCCGGAAGGAAAAGTTATTGCGGCCGGCAGACCAAATGCGTCGTCGTCTAGGGACCAATTCCCGAAGCTGACCCTTTTCTTCCGAGGTTTAAAGTGATCGCAGTCGGTAGACCATGCGTCGCCTTCTAGGGATCATTTCCCGAAGCGAGCCTTTTCCTTTCGTGAAAATTAGTGGTCGCAGTCGACAGCTCAAATCAAATGCGTCGCCGCCTAGGGATTAAGCCCGGAGGCGAACCCCCTTTCCTTTCAGCCAAGGGACAATCCAAAAACATACACACCCCGCAGGGAGGTCCTGTATCCCCCAGGACCTTCGGGCATAACGAACCCGAGGACCCCAGTTAGGAAATCCAGGCGCGTCTGACCCACATTGGGCGGCTTCCTGGTCTGCGTCTGTACCGTAGCGGTCGGCAGTATCTAAACCTGTCCGTAGGTATAAAAGGATTGGGGTAGATATCCCTGAAAACAAAATCACATACTTGGAATGTCGGAGAATAACAAAATTACTCCAGGTGGCAACCACAATAGTGGAAATCCACCCGTGGACACTACCACGGCAGGGGCACGGATTCTGGAGGCCCTAACCAACATTTCATCTCCTAACACTGCTGCAACGGTGGCACACTCGGCCGCTGCACCAGTTAAAGCTACGAGCAACAAAAAAGCTGAGAACCCTTTTACATTGAGTTCAAAGATCCAGCGTTCGCCTATTAAAGGCACTCCCGGAGGCACAAAGACCCTGATGCAACTGAAAGAGAGTAAAGATAAATCACCCTCGGAAGGAACACCAAGCCCTAGAGTTGACGATCCTGTCAGTTCTAGTATGGGCAAACTGAAGCTTTACATCGATGGCCTTGCAGAATATGTAAAGAGTAGAACAAACGTTCATCACGAGATAAAGAGGCTTATTAATCTCTCTAAACTCGCGTACTCTGATCTCGCGAGAGAAATAAAAGCAGTAGGATCTAAAGAGGTAAATGCTAACTCGGGGGATCCACAACCGCTCAGTCAGGCACCTTGCGTTGATAAGGATTGCCAAACAGATCCAATGTTCTCGAAGGCGTTGAAGGCAGCCTCAAAAAGGGCAAACGAGCAAAGCTCTCGAGCTACGCCACCAAAAAAGAAGAGAGTACAGCAGCTGGCGGTCCAAGTACACACACCCAACCCCTCTTCTACTGAAGAAGCCCCCCACGCTGATCAAAAATCATCGCAGTCGAAGCGTAATGATAAGCCCTGGACCAAGGTGATCAGCAAGGCAAGAAAACGGAAGAAACGGAAAAAACCACCACCAATTCGGAGAAAACGTCTCTAGAGTGAGACGTACAGAGAAGGGTGAGTTGTTGATCCAACTGAAGCGTTCAACCACCCAGACGACCTAACAGTTGAAAGAGAAATTCGACTCGGTGTTCGCCACTCACACTGAGACAAAAGCGCTTACGGAAGAGACTCTAATAGAGATAAAGGATCTCGACGACATCTGAAGTGACGACATCTGATGAGGTGAGATGCGCAATCCAGAGGGTGCTTGGCGACACCATTCTGGCTAACGTTTAGGCACTTCGCAAAAGGTACGCCGGCACCCAAACAGCAGTCGTAGGCCTACCGGCTCAACAGGCGAAAAAAACTGATAGAAATCAGTGAAATCAAAGTTGGCTGGGTAATCTGCAGAGCCCGCGAGAAGATCGCTCCAATCAGGTGAGAAGGCCATAGAGGGCCAAAGATTGCGAAGCAAAGGCGAGCTGCTTTCTTTGTAAAGCTAAAGAAGACCAAGACTCCAACCACCGCGCCGGAAGTCTGAAATGCCAGTCCGTTCAAGGAGCCAACCAACGGAGACGCAGATGAGAGTACTGCAGTTGAACCTCAACAACTGTGGCGCAGCACAGGACCTCCTAGGGCAAACCGTCAGAGACCAGGCCACCGACCTGGCTATACTGAGTGAACCTTACGCCGAAAAAACCGTAGGAGCATGGGCCTCGGACATTACCGGGAAAGCCGCCCTATGGCCTTGTGGAAGGGCTCCCTTCTACCTAAGGTTTCATACACGTGCAAACGGTTTCATCCGCGCGGAAGTAGATGGCATACATGTCGTGAGTTGTTACCTACCGCCAAGTCTGTCGATCCAGGAATACACGGAGATTCTTGACACGATAGTCAGCGAAACCACTCCTTATCGCTGGTGACTTTAACGCGTGAGCAATTGATTGGGGAAGTCAAAAAACAAACCAACGTGGCTTTATTCTCCTTGAAGCGTTTGCTCGTCTAGACGTGGTGCTGCTCAATAATGGATCCCAAGCAACATTTAGCCGTGCGGGCGGAAGCTCCATCATCGACCTGACTTTCGCCATTTGCGAGTTAACTAGGCAAGCAGAGTGGCATGTTAGCAATCTGTACACACACAGCAATCATTTATAAGCTCAATGGTCGATCGCGTAGCCGACACAGCATAAATACGGGAAATAAATATTCGTACAGAGTCGAAACACTAGACGAAGACATTTTGAAAATAGTAATGGCCGATATGCGATGGAAGGGACAGGGTTGCATTCGGCATGCACCCTGTGATATCTACTACAGCGGTCATGTGGAGAAGCACGAGTTTGGATGCGGATTTGTAGTTGGCAAGAGACTACGGCCCCACGTCCTGCTATTTACACCTGTGAACAAACGACTTGCCATAATCCGCACCAAGGTTAGATTTTTCAATATAAGCTTAATACGTGCGCACGCTCCGACAGAAGACAAGGACGATGAGATCAAGGAAATTTTCTACGAGCGCCTTGAAAATGCTTACGAGCGCTGCCCTCGCCACGACGTAAAAATCGTGCTAGGTGACTTCAACGCTAAGGTGGGCAAGGAAAATATTTTTGGTCCAACAGTCGGAAAGTTCAGCCTCCACGACAACACCTCCGATAACGGAATGAGGCTGATTGACTTCGCCGCAGCACGAAACATGGTCGTAAGTAGCACTAGATTCAAGCATCTCAACATTCATAAAGCCACCTGGATGTCCCCTGATCAAAAAACCAAGAACCAAATTGATCACGTTTTGATCGACGGAAGGCACTCTTCCAGTGTATTGGATGTACGCACGATCCGTGGTGCAAACATTGACTCGGATCACTATCTTGTTGCAGCCAAGATCCGTACACGTCTGTGCGCAGCTAAGAATACACGCAACCCTACACAGAGAAAGCTAGACGTCGACAAGCTGCAATCGAAACAGACAGCCGATGCTTTCGCCACTCGACTCTCACTCCTGCTTCAAAGCACTCCTCCAATCGATGATATATGCGCGCAGTGGACACACATTTCCAACTCCATGCGTGCGGCTGCTGAAGAGGTGATTGGCTACCAACGCCCTCGCCGAAACCAGGGGTGTGACCAGGAGTGTCGCGACGCCACTGCAGAGAAAGACCCCGCCTACAAAGCCACCCTGCAGTCGGTTGTAAAGTGCGCTGCTAAGGAGCGATACAAAGAAAAGAGGAGGGAAGAGAGACATATTTTCAGGCGGAAAAAAGAGAGGCAGAAAAGCGCGAGCAGGAGAAGATTGAGATGTATGGTGACAGGAATGAGGCCCGAAAATTTTTCGAAAAAATAAGATGCCTTGCCGATGGTTTTAAAACCGGGGCCTCTTCCTGCAAGGATGAAAACGGGAATCTAGTGACAGATGTCCAGAGTACACTGACGTTATGGAGGGAACACTTCTCTAAGCTTCTAAATGGCGACACTGACAACAATCCCGCCAATAGAGATGATATTTCGGAAACCCCAATTGCGGATGACAGCGTCGAGGTTCCGCTGCCCGACTATAATGAAGTTCTGACAGCTATAGCTCGGCTTAAAAATAACAAAGCCGTGGGAGCTGATGGCTTACCTGCTGAGCTGTTTAAGAACGGAGGCGAAGCTCTACTTAAATGCATTCACGAGCTTCTATGCAGAATATGGTCGGAAGAATGCATTCCGAACGATTGGAATCTCAGTGTGCTCTGCCCAATCCACAAAAAAGGCGATCCCACTATCTGTGCCAATTACCGTGGGATAAGCCTTCTTAATATCGCATATAAGGTCCTATCGAGCGTTTTATGCGAAAGATTGAAGCCCATTGTAAACGAGCTGATCGGACCTTATCAGTGTGGCTTCAGACCTGGAAAGTCCACCATCGACCAGATTTTCACGCTACGACAAATCTTGGAGAAGACTCAAGAAAAAAAAGTCGACACCCACCATCTTTTTGTCGACTACAAAGCCGCCTTCGACAGCCCAATAAGGAAGCACCTGTACTCCACCATGTCTGAATTTGGTATTCCTGCAAAACTAATACGACTTTGCAGGATGACACTGAGCAACACCAGCAGCGCAGTTAAAATCGGGAAGACCTCTCCCCACCATTTATTACCAAACGAGGTTTCAGACAAGGTGATTCCTTATCGTGCGACTTTTTCAACCTGATGGAAAAGATCATCCGAGCTGCTGATCTGAGACGTAGTGGCACAATATTCTACAAGAGTGTTATGCTGCTTGCGTATGCTGATGACATAGATATCATTGGCCATAATACGCGCGAAGTCAGTGCAGCATTTTCCAGATTAGAAAGAGAGTCAAGTCGAATGGGTCTGTCAGTGAATGCAGATAAGACGAAATACTTAGTGTCAACAAACAAACAGTCCCAGCGTCTTGGAACCCACGTTACCGTTGACAATACCTCCTTTGAGGTTGTGAAGAACTTCGTTTATCTGGGATCCAGCATTAATTCAACCAACGACATCAGCATTGAGATCAAACGAAGAATAACTCTTGCCAACAGGTGTTACTTTGGGCTCAGTACGCAATTGAGAAGCAGAGCCCTCTCTCGACGAACGAAAATCACGCTCTATAAATCGCTCATCATGCCGGTCCTACTTTACGCATCACAAACCTGGACGCTGAGCAGCTTAGATGAAAAGACTTTAGGAGCATTCAAGAGAAAGATTCTTCGTAAGATCTACGGACCAATCTGCGTCAATGGCGAGTACCGAATACGGTGGAATGATGAACTGTATGAGCTGTACGCTGACATCGACATAGTCAAGCGCATTAAAATCGAGCGGCTTCGCTGGCTTGGTCATGTTTAGCGCATGAAAGATGATGCTCCAGTGAAGAAAACATTCGATTCGGTACCCAGCGGCGGTCAACGCAGAAGAGAACGACCGCATCTTCGTTGGAAAGACCAAGTAGAGGACAACCTGACGAAGCTTGGAATTTCCAACTGGCGCCAGCAAGCGAAAGACAGAAATGGCTGGCGCAAATTCTTAGATGAGGCCAAGACCGACATACGGTTGTAGCGCCAACTAAGTAAGTAAGTAAGTAATGGCCGATATGCATCTGGCTGGCTCGCCAAATGATATGGCAAGGCAGACCCTGGACCAAAAAAGAAGAGCTCGGATGCAGCGATGATCTCGAGGCGGTCTAGCAAGCGCAAGCAAGACCCTGTCTACTGGTGGACGACGGAAATTGCTGAAGCACGCAGGAAATGCCTCGAAGCAAGGAGGATGTACTACCGTGCAAGAGGTTCATATAGCTTCAACGAACTCCGCAAAACCTATCCAATGCTCAAGAAAGGCCAGAAAAAAGCAATCCGTACGAGTAAGCGCCAATGCTTCCTACAGCTATGTGATGAGGCAGAAACCAATCCATGGGGTACTGCATACAGATTAGTTATGAAAAAACTGAAGTCGTTTAGGCGACCAGCACCTACGGACCCGCAGGTACTAAGTGTTATAGTTAAAACACTCTTTCCACAGCAGCCAGCGGCTCAACCGGTCAAGGAACACATCGAGCTATGGACCATATTGGCTGCAACCATAGAGGAGATTGTTAACGCAGTAAAAAACATAAAAAACGACAAGGCACCAGGTCCTGATGGTATTCCGAACCGCGCACTGAAGATTGCGATTATGTCGCAGCCACATCAGTTTGCCCAGCTTTTCAACGCGTGCCTTCTAGAGAGCATTTTCCCAACACAGTGGAAAACCCAGAAGTTAGTGCTCATACCGAAAGGCAGTGAATCCACGGACGTCCCCTCAGACTACAGGCCGATTTACACAATAGGCAAAGTCCTTGAGTGAATGGTGTGCAACCGCCTGGAAAACGCGATCCAAGCCGGAGGAGGATGACTTTCCGCTCAACAATTTGGGTTTCGAAAGGCCCAATCAACGACGGACGCTACTAAGCTTGTTACAAGCATCGCGCAGGAAGCAATTGAGGGAGTGAGGGGAGGAAAGCAGTACTGTTTGGTGGCAACACTCGACGTAAAGAACGCTTTCAACTCAGCTAACTGAAGTCTGATTATGACAGCCCTCAGGAACTTTGGAGTACCACAATACCTTACGAAGATCGTGTCACTTTATTTCAGTGAAAGAGTCCTGCTCTTCGACACAGAAGAAGGCACGAAGACGTATAATGTCTCCAGTGGAGTCCCACAGGGGTCGGTTCTTGGCCCCCTGCTATGGAACGTCATGTATAATATAGGGTTCTCCGGCTTGAGGTGCCAGCAGACGTCAAGATTGTTGACTTTGCCGACGACCTTGCAGTTGTGGTGACAGCAAAACACCGTGAAGAAGTTGAGGCCCTCAGTAGTGTAGCTATCGCTATGATTTGCGATTGGCTGCGAGGAGCGGGACTTAGTCTAGCTGAACATTAGACTGAGATGCTACTTATTAGTAGTCGGAAAAAACTAGAAACCGCCAGCATCAGTATTCGTGGAACAGTAATTGAATCGAAGCCGTTCATTAAATATCTCGGTGTAATGATCGATTCCAGACTGTCATTTAAGCAACATATGCAGAACGTACACAGGAAAGCATCCGAAGCATGTCTAGCGCTATCTAGAATAATGCCGAACACAAGAGACCCCAAACAAGCACTTCGAACACTGCTCCTCAACGTAGTGCGATCTACTATGATGTATGGTGCGACTGCATGGTCCACAGCGATGAAAACAAAGTCCTACCGACACGGAGTAAAGTCAGTTTACAGACTTGGAGCACTCAGGGTCTGCTGCATCTTTAGAGCTGTATCCGGAGATGCAGCACTGGTTCTAGCTAGCGCGATCCTTATTGACCTTCTCGTGGAAGAAGCGCTACTCATAGCTGGTCGTGAAAGCAGAACAGCTAATAAAAAACTCGATAGAGAGAGAAGCTTGCAAAAATGGCAAGACCGCTGGGATAGTTCAGAGAAGGGTCGGTGGACGTACCAGATCATCCCTAGCCTAACCAAGTGGTATGGAAGAAGCCACGGCTCAGTGAACTTCTTACACAGATACTGAGCGGACATGGTTGCTTCAGGGCATAACTTCACAAATATAAACACGCGATCGATCCTTACTGCACTAATTGCACAGGAAACACGCTACAAGACGCGGCGCACGTTCTTTTTGTGTGCCCCATGTTCCATAACGCCAGACTTGAGGCTTCGGCCTGTCTCGGCGAAACATTAACACAGCAAAATATGGTTTCTCTTATGCTAAAGAGCGAAGAGAACTGGTCGATGGTTAGCACCCTGGCTAGAAAAATAACCGAAGAGCTGCGAAAAGTTGAGCGCGCGCAAGACAGATGAGGTAAAGGTTGTTGACCCGACGACCATTCCACAGTAGATCCCGGCAGTAGCCAAACAGTTTCCAGCCTAGTGCTGTTCCTAAGCCCCGCGAAGTTATGCTTTAAGGCGGTCCCGCGGGGTTCTATAGGGTCGAAGATGGACACTACCACGGCCGGGGCACGGATTCTGGAGACCCTAACCAACATTTCATCCCCTAACACTGCTGCAACGGTGGCGCACTTGGCCGCTGCACCAGTTAAAGCTACGAGCAACAAAAAAGCTGAGAGCCCTTTTACATTGAGTTCAAAGATCCAGCGTTCTTCTATTAAAGGCACTCCCGGAGGCACAAAGACCCTGATGCAACTGAAAGAGAGTAAAGATAAATTACCCTCGGAAGGAACACCAATCCCCAGAGTTGACGATCCTGTCAGTTCTAGTATGGGCAAACTGAAGCTTTACATCGATGGCCTGGCAGAATACGTCAAGAGTAGAACAAACGTTCACCACGAGATAAAGAGGCTTATTAATCTCTCGCGTACTCTGATCTCGCGAGAGAAATAAAGGAAGTAGGATCTAAAGAGCTAAAAGGTAACTCGGAGGATCCACAACTGCTCAGTCAGGCACCTTGCGCCGATAAGAATTGCCAAACAGATCCATTGTTCTCGAAGGCGTCGAAGGCAGCCTCAAAAAGGGCAAACGAGCAAAGCTCTCGAGCTACGCCACCAAAAAAGAAGAGAGTACAGCAGTTGGTGGTCCAAGTAGACATACCCAACCCCCATTCTACTGAAGAAGCCCCCCACACTGATCGACAATCATCACAGTCAAAGCGTAATGATAAGCCCTGGACCAAGGTGATCAGCAAGGCAAGAAAACGGAAGAAACGGAAAAAACCACCACCAAAGCTAGTAAGACCGGACGCAATCGTGGTGGCGAAGTAGGCCAGCTTTCACACAGTGACATTATCCTGAAGATGAAGCAGGAAAAGTCACTCGATGAGTTCGGAGAAAACTTCTCTGGAGTAAGACGAACAGAGAAGGGTGAGGTGTTGATCCAACTGAAGCGTTCAACCACCCAGACAACCCAACAGTTGAAAGAGAAATTCGACTCGGTGTTTGCCGGTCACACTGAGACAAAAGCGCTCACGGAAGAGACTCTAATAGAGATAAAGGATCTCGACGAGGTGACGACATCCGAAGAGGTGCGATGCGCAATCCAGAGGGTGCTTGGCGACACCATTGTGGCTAACGTTTAGTCACTTCGCAAAGCGTAGGCTTACCGGCTCCACAGGCGAAAAAAATTATAGAAATCAGTGAAATCAAAGTTGGCTGGGTAATTTGCAGAGCCTGCGAGGAGGTAGCTCCAATCAGGTGCTTCAGATGCCTTGACTTTGGGCACACCACAAGAAGCTGCCAAAATACAGACCGGAGTGGGTTCTATATGAAATGCGGTAGAGAAGGCCATAAGGCCAAAGATTGCGAAGCAAAGGTGAGCTGCTTTCTTTGCAAAGCTAAAGAAGGCCAAGACTCCAACCACCGCGCCGGAAGTCTGAAATGCCAGTCCGTTCAAGGAGCCAACCAACGGAGACGCAGATGAGAGTACTGCAGTTAAACCTCTACAACTGTGGCACAGCACAGGACCTCCTAAGGCAAACCGTCAGAGACCAGGTCATCGACCTGGCTATATTGAGTGAACCTTACGCCGAAAAAACCGTAGAAGCATGGGCCTCGGACATTACCGGGAAAGCCGCCCTAGGGTCTTGTGGAAGGGCTCTCTTCTACCTAAGGCTTCATACACGTGCAAACGGTTTCGTCCGCGCGGAAGTAGATGGCATACATGTCATGAGTTGCTACCTAGCGCCAAATCTGTCGATCCAGGAATACACGGAGATTCTTGACACGATAGTCAGCGAAACGAGGGGCCTGAAACCACTCCTTTATCTCTGGTGCCTTTAACGTGTGGGCAGTTGACTGGGGAAGTCAAAAAACAAACCAACGTGGCTTTATTCCCCTTGAAGAGTTTGCACGTCTAGACGTGGTGCTGCTCAATAATGGATCCCAAGCAACATTTAGCCGTGCGGGCGGAATCTCCATCATCGACCTGACTTTCGCCAGTAGCGAGCTAACTAGGCAAGCAGAGTGGCACGTTAGCAATCTGTAAATCTGTACACGGGCAACGACCACCAAGCAATCATTTATAAGCTCAATGGTCGACCGCGTAGCCGACACAGCATAAATACGGGAAATAAATATTCGTACAGAGTCGAAACACTAGACGAAGACATTTTGAAAGTAGTAATGGCCGATATGCATTTGTCTGTCACGCCTTGCAAAAATGGCAAGACCGCTGGTATAGTTCAGAGAAGGGTCAGTGGACGTACCAGCTCATCCCTAGCCTAACCGAGTGGTATGGCAGAAGCCACGGCAAGGTAGAAACCTTACACAGATACTGAGCGGACATAGTTGCTTCAGGGCATACCTTCACAAATATAAACACGCGATAGATCCTTAATGCACTAATTGCACAGGAAATACGCTGCAAGACGCGGCGCACGTTCTTTTTGTGTGCCCCATGTTCCATAACGCCAGACTTGAGGCCTCGGCCTGTCTCGGCGAAATGTTAACACAGCAAAATATGGTTTCTCTTATGCTAAAGAGCGAAGAGAACTGGTCGATGGTTAGCACCCTGGCTAGAAAAATAACCGAAGAGCTGCGAAGAGTTGAGCGCGCGCAAGATAGATGAGCTAAAGGTTGTTGACCCGACGACCATTCCACAGTAGATCCTGGCAGTAGCCAAACAGTTTCCAGCCTAGTGCTGCTCCCTATTCCCGCGAAGTTATTCTTCACGGCGGTCCCGCGGGGTTCTATAGGGTCGAAGATTCAATGCGGAGGTTATGATACCGCGAGGTAACATGTAGGTTTAGTGCGTAAAAATCGTACACTCCCACCTGCACGGTGGGGCCTTTTGAAGGTTCCCCCTTCGCGAATAAAAAAAAAAAACATACATACATACGAACGAAGCAATTTAAATAAAAGCGTATAAAAACACATCTCATAATGAGTCTGATCAACTCTTTATTTGGGAGAGTACAACTTTTAATGACGTAAAAAAAATTGTCAAAATTGAAATATATGATTAAAGAAAAGTTTAACGTTACTATTAATATAAATAATAATAAAGTGCACATAACATGTAGTAATGACTCTTCGCAACTGGATTCGATGATGGAGAAACTGCATAGTTTAGTAAAGAAATCACATATAAAGGAATTAGCCCTGTGTGAAAAAGATAAGATTTTTGAAATTTTTGATATGAATCCATTCAAAGATATATATAACAAGTTGAAAATGATAGATCCTCGCCTATAAAAATATGAATATACAAAGCTCCATAAAATATAAACAGCATGCTTCAAAGATATAAGAATTTTACACTTCAGGCACAGCAGGACATATGGGAATAAGAAAAACAGTCCTAAAACTCAATCAAAGATATACTTGGAAAAACTTGAGACAAATGGTGAAAGAATTTGTAAACAATTACGTTAAATTTAACCAAAATAAAGTAACTCTGCACATTAAAAAAAAAATATAATCACTGACACACCACAAGCAAGTTTTGAGCAAATAGTAATTGACACTATAGACCAGTGCCTGTCAAAAATAATATTGAGTGTATGGTGGTGTGCAGAACAAATTTTGCACTAAAAAAAAAGTCCATTAAAATTCAAGCATTTCAAACTAAATCTAAAAATGTACATTTCATCAGAATATTTTTTTCGTAACCAAGTCAAAAAATTTTAAATATCGTCATATGTTAACTTATTTAAAAAGTTGCCACTTTTAAAGGAACATGAAAATTTTTTAATTTATGTTGAAATTTCTTTCAACTTCATTTTCTTTCATTTCAGAAATCAAATTCTATAATAACGTTTCACTCCCTATTTTCATACATTAAATTTCTCGCTGTGGAATATCATAAAAAGCGCTCTCGTTGTTGAGTCGATGCTGTCTCAATAGCGACTAAACGAGAGAACGTAAGAATACGTGTGAAACGAGAGTGCTCTTAAGAGCCAGGCTGACGGCCACTGCTGTAGACCTACTTAAGTCTTCAAACGGCTTCAAATACATATTAACAATTCAATGCGATCTCACAAAATTTGTTTTAGCACATTCCATTGAAACTAAAGACGCCAAGACTGTAGCTTCAACCCTTGTAGAACAGTTCATACTCAAGTACGGATGTTTTAAAACACTTAAGTCTGACAGAGGGACAGAATTTACAAACGACCTAATGTTGAATGTGTGTAAATTATTGAATACGCGTCAAGTTTATTCAACCCCATACCACCACCAAACAATAGGCGACTTGAAAGAAATCATAGAACACTAAATTAATATTTACTTTATTTTGCGGATGATTTCGAATGGGACAAATGGGTATCATATTGCACATTTTCGTACAAACGACCCCTTATGTTGACACATCGTACTCACCTTATGAGCTAGTTTTCGGAAAATTACCGTCCCTGCCTAGCGATGTTTTAAAAAGAAGGAAATAAAGTATATAATTTAGAAAACTACTGCAATGAGTTAATGTTAAGGTTAAAAACATCTATAGATAAGGCTAGAAATTTAATACTACAATTAAAAAATAAGAGAAAAATATTTTGTGATAGAAATAGGAATGAAAGCTTTTTAGAAATAGGAGATTTAGTATTCGTAAAATTAGAGACTAGAAAAAAACGCAGAGTCCTTATCATGGTCCTTACAAAATAATCGAAAGAAAAGTAGTAAATTCAATTATTTATATAAGAAGTAAAAATAAGGAAATACATAATAATAATCTTAAGAAATTTAATAGTACTTTTAAATAAAAATAAAAAAAAATAATGAAAAAACACAATACACATTTTAACATTGAATAAAAGCATGTATATATTGATTGATAGAATAGTATTTAATAAATAGAAATTTTAAATAAAAAGGCACCATAATAGACGACTTAAGCTGTAGAACATTCTCTAGTGCCAACATTGTAAAAGAAATAATAATAATAATCCTTTTCATATTGAAAAAACTTTGTTGTTGTTGTTGTTTCTTTGGAAAGATTCGTTAGAACAATTAATTGTTCTAACTTTGACCTTAAGCTCAACAAACGATTTTAAACTATCAAACAACTAGAATTTGTATTTAAAATCAAGTATGATTTAAACTATCAAACATTAAGAATTTGTATTTAAATCATATAAAGTCAACATAATAATAATAATATTAATAAGTATACATTTCTAGATGTAAATTATTGATAAAACTCCCCCACAATCTCAAAAAATCATTTCAAGTAATAATTTTTCGCTTAAGGGTAAGGGTGTAGTGGTACTGTCATAGTCACTCATACCAACACCACATACTGTTAAATAAACAGAGCAAGTGCAGTTATAATTTGTTTCTTTCTTTTGTTTTGCATGTCACGTTTACCATTGCATGTTGATCGAAAGCAGGTCAAATGTTTTGAGTTGATGATGGAACCACGAAAATATAATGGACTCGCTAGCACGCTGACCCAAAAACGTTCAGCAATGAGCAAGCACTGCATTATTTTTGATTAGTTAATGAAAACAAAGAAAGACAAATTGTGACTCAATCTAGAATGTATAATTGAGTGAAATAAAACAATGGAGAGGAGTTGCTAGATCGTAATTGTCTCAAGGACGATTCAGAGCGGCATTTTTGCAATAGTCGAAACTTAGCTGATCTAGGCAATACCATAAAATCACAAAACACACATTTTTGCATGCTAAGAATAATACTGCAAAGCTTCAACTCTCTCAACAGATCTGCATACGCAAAATGACATCCGTCACATCCCGAATTGTTACTGTTTTTACAACTAGAAATTCAATTTATTTATTGGGGGTTGGAATTAATTTTAAAGGTTTTTTTTTTCGGTTTTTGAGCATTTATTTAGAAACAACGGTACAATAAATATTATTCAAAGTATTGTCCATCGTTAGCTACAACATTTTCCCATATTTCTGGCAGCATATGGATTCCGCGCCGGAAGAACGATTCGTCTTTTGAGGCAATCCACGAATCGACCCATTTTTTGGTATCCTCGTAAGAAGTGAAGCGCTGCTCAGCCAAGCCATGCGTCATCGATCTGAATAGGTGGTAGTCGGAAGGGGCTATGTCTGGGCTATAAGGTGGGTGGGGTAGCACATCCCAATTCAGCGCCTCCAACGTTTCCTTGACGGTTCTTGCAACATGTGGCCGTGAGTTGTCATGTTGAAAAACCACTTTGTCGTGTCTTTTGGCATATTCCGGCCGTTTAACCTTTAATGCTCGGCTCAATTGCATCAATTGTTGTTGGTAGCGTTCCCCAGTGATGGTTTCGTTAGGTTTTAGCAGCTCATAGTACACGACACCCTTCTGATCCCACCAAATACACAGCATAATTTTGGCGCCATGAATATTCGGCTTGGCCCTCGATGTTGATGCATGGCCGGGTGGTCCCAACGATTTTTTTCGCTTAGGATTATCGTAATGGATCCACTTTTCATCGCCAGTGACAATACGATGCAAAAAACTCTTCCTTTTATGCCGTTGAAGCAGTTGTTCGCACATGCAAAATCGCCGTTCAACGTCTCTCGGCTTCAACTGGTACGGCACCCAATTTCCTTGCTTTTGAATCATTCCCATGGCCTTCAAGCGTTTGCCGACCGTTGATAAGTCGACTCCCAATGATTCTGACAATTCTTGAAGGGTTTGATACGGGTCTTCATCGAGCAAAGCCTCCAATTCTTCATCTTCAAACTTTTTCGGCTGGCCCGGACGCTCTTTGTCTTCCGTATCAAAATCACCACTTTTAAACCGACGGAACCAGTACTCACAAGTAGAAATCGATGGAGCATAGTCCCCGTAAGCCTCAGTAAGCGTGCGTTGTGCTTCAACCGCTTTTTTCTTCAAATGGAAGCACAAAAGTAAACCTTCCCGCAAATTGCGTTTTGTTGGAACGAAAGTCGACATGTTCACAGAGAAAAAAATATATGGTGTTTACACTTCAGTGGAATGACACACACTGAAGAATGAAGCTTAGACAATGTGCTTTGAAATGAATATAGTCACAGGTGTGCCCGATGCGATCTATTGATAGTTACGCCATCTCTTAGAAAACCTTTAAAACTAATTCCAACCCCCAATAATGTTTACAAATTTATGCAGAACTGGGGAGTTACAACTGGCAAAGAAGGTAGTGCATTTATGACTACTTAGTTATGAGCTAGCAAAACAGTTGGTATTTTTTATCTAGTCAAAATGTGACTAGTAAGTAAACTTTAAATTCAGCGACTAGTTCATTTATAACTATTAAAACAGCTTGTATTTTTGAACTAGCTGTAATACAGATAGTAACTTTTCTAGTAACTTTTTGTAACAGCTTGTATTTTTGAACTAGCTGTTATACAGATAGTAACTTTTCTAGTAACTTTTTGTTACTTCAAAAATAAGATATTGTTGAAGAAAATCTAAAAGGAAAAGTTTTGTTTAATTGAACGAAAGCACCCAAATTGAGTGTTTGTTTATTTATGCATTTCGCCTTATTTTATTGCCATATAAATACATAACATGTAAGGGTTGCTGTAGGTAAAAGAATTTTTTTAAATTTTTATTGTTCATAAGGCATAAGTGTCAAATCAGATGTTTAGAGAAAGAACATAAAAAAAATTAAAAAAAACATACAATAAAACCAGAAGGCTCACGACTAAGAGCGCGACCGCCGAAACGGAATATATTAGTTTGCATGGTACAGTAAAACCAAATAGGCTCAGTAAAATCGGCTAAAAAAAATTATTAAAAACGGTTGTAAAATTAATATATAAATTATATAAAAAAATAAAAGATTCAATTGCGAAACATACAGAACCACACTGGCGATCCTGCCAGGATTCGAACCGTCGTCATCATCATCACCACTAACAGAAACGCCTACAACAACAAGAATCTAAGAATATCTCCCTTAACAACAGCAAAAATAAAATCTATCACTCGCTATCAAGGACATCATCCACACTTTCGTCATCACACTTCTCCAGCCTAGTACACAGACGTCCATCTACGCATTCACACGCCCGACGAAGTCGATGTTGCAGCACTAAACGAAAACTACCGAAGCGTTTAAAGCACGCCTTCGAAGCAGTTGGCTAGCGAACAGTATTTTACCAAGTCGGCGAAAGCGACAGTAACGCCACCGCCTATTTGTAGCAACACCAGCACCAGCGTCAGCTGCGGTTCTTCCCATTTAAGCTCCTCTCCACAAATCACTCCACAACAGCAGCGTTAAGCACCTTTTCGTGGCGCCTCTGCCACAAATCCAGAGCGGCGACGAGGTCAACGCCACCATCTGCGAGCCCTACAGAAGGTGAGCTTAGCACTTAATTTAGTTTAGAACACAAAAACTCCGTTGCCGAATTGGGTTGTGCTGAAACCGCCGCAATAATGGCAACACCATCGCCACGTAGTGGACGCCTATTGCAACGTTTAAACAATCGTAAACGTGCTGTGCGCCCATCAGCACCCTATGTGATATAATATGCAAGGAAAAAGGTCTTGACAACGGCACATAAACAACAACAACAGCAGCAGCAGACACGGTTACGGTTCACCAATATGGTGGGTGACAGTCATGTCTGCTACTGCTAGAATGAAAGTATTGTCGTGTCAGCGTGTTGCTCTTCCCGCGTGTATGCTTGTGTGTTTTACGGTCTCTACAGATACCTAACAGGTACTTATGGGTATGACAGTATTGCATACTTTATCCGAAGAGGTATGCCTATAATAATTAATTTGGTGGCTGATGTAGACATAGCTGGAATGAGTGTAAGTGAACGAAAGATTGCAATCTAGATGGTGTGAATGGGCGGGCCACTTTCGGCTTCACAGAGGATATCTCGTTTTTGGAAAGAAACCAGGATTTTGGATTTAGCCTAAGTCTGGACTTTCTATTCATGGGACATGGTTCTCTCAATGCATTTTTGCATTAAAGGGGCCTCTTTATGAGGACATCCAAGATAGTGATGCCACGGGTATTGTGAAAATGAATAGTGCTAACGAGATTGGAAATATGTTTGCCACAAGTGAGCAAATTTCCAGAATGAATGTGTATGCATATGAGGTGATTAGTAGACGGTGGGCCAGACAAGCTGCATAGATTTTAGTGTGAATAAGTGTGATTGGTTGTATGAATCTTTGTGTGAATGTTTTTCGAATCCAACCTGTTATTTTTAAAGTGTCTCACTCCAATAGCAAATTTTCTTTTATATCTCTTTTTTTTATTTTTCTTTTTTTTATTGCTTAATTGCTATGTTGCGGTTATTTTTGTCTCAGTGTGTATGGTAGGTGCTTTGCACTTTTGTGCATTTTTAATTTGCATCCAGTCCGGAGTTTGATGGAACAGACCGGTATTAGCTCGGCTCCGAAACCTGACCAGAAGTTTTTTGGTACCACGGGAGTCAGTGCCCTCTGGCAGTTGATTGTCAAGCTGACTTAAGTTTGCTCTTCGGGGAGTATTGTGGTGGCTGTGGTTTAGAACCCATATAACGGGTAGAGTGTTAGCTCGGCGTAGAGTTGTGTATTTCAACCGGGTGCCGTGACCCAAAGATCGGCAGAGGTTTTAGATAGGCCTTGCTCTTTACCAAGGAAAAAGTCATGTCCGTGCAGTATGACTTAATTTGGTACCTTTGAACTAGAAAAGTCAATCCAGTGATCCCGAACAGTTTCAGCCCCTTTAAATCCCGGGATTTTTTTCCGTGATGCTACAAATATTCGTGTAAATGCAACCATTTTAATTGAGTTGATAAGAATATAGAATTAGAAAAACCTTTTATTATTGTATTGTTTATTATTGTGATATTGTAAGGATGATGAGTGTGAATCACTAAAGCAAAGACTTTGCAGAACTTGCAACATCATGAAGTCAGCTAAGTATTTAAAAATTGTCAGACATTCTGACATAGGAAATTTATTTCTTTTGTGGTGGAGGCAATCTTGGTCGAAACTTAAAGATTCCTTACGATTATCATACAACTATTTTTCCAACTAGCATAGAATCAGAACGGTGCTTCTCATCAGCGGGTTATATTTTTAATAATATCTGAATAAATAGGTGCGTTCATCAGCTTATTGTATTACAAAATTTAATTTTGAAGTCTTTTCTGACCTTAATTTCTATTAACACAATACACATCTATTGTCGAAAACATTGTCGAGTAAAAGATGAGTAAATTCTAGCTGAGAGAGTAAAATGATATATGAGAATAGTGTCAAAAGAACAGAAACGACTTCTAGCTAGTTTCAATCACAAAAACAGCTGATTACCTATCAGACGTAAACAGCACCAATTTAAATTTGTCAATTTGTTTTTTAAGTAAGTACAATATGAGCAAACAATAAATGTAAATTTGACATTTGCTTTTTCTTCTTGATGCCTATTCTTCTTGATGCTTGTTCTTATAATGCTGAAAGAATGTGATTTCATGCTTGTTCTTCGGCTCTCTTCTGAGCTAGAAAAAGTACGGAAACACGTTCTAGCACATTGCAAGTTACTACAATCGAGTACAGAAACAGACCTAATAAAGCCTAACAACAAAAAAAAAAAAAAACATTTATATTATAATACCTTCAACAATTCTGTATTTGATTTTATTATTTTTTGTTCTTTAAATTAAGGTATCTTAACAATAAAATTTTCTTTTGTTTGTTTATTGTGTTCTTTGCAGTTTATAGAATAAACATACATGTTTTTAAATCGATATTAAGAAAAAAAGGAAGTTATAACGGTTTTCGTTAACCTATGCCTAAGCAACCTACAACGAAAAAAACCTTTCGATAGATAAATCAAAATCTATTGCTTCAAAATTTAAGAATTTAAATTTAAGAACCTATTTTTTTTAGACAAAAAGTGTGCGAAAATCTACCTCTTTTATAAATTCTTACTTCAACTTTCACAATAATTAAAAAAACCCGGGGGTCGTGCGTAAAGGGATGCTGAATTAATGATCTATACTTTAAAATGACACTGGATTTGTTTGTTTCAGATACATAGGAAAGGCCATATCCATCGAACCGTTTTGGATGTCTTTTTTTGTCAACGTCATTTTCAGTGCCCTCTATAAAAAAGCCTGAAAATTGTTTAAAAAAATTTTTTTATTAAGTATTTTTCATGTATAAATAGCATGTATAAATTTAAGAAAAAATAATAACTTCTTGAAAAAAATTAAAAATTTTTTTTTAAAAAGCTTCTTTTTTCATCTTACACGTATATTAAAATATTAATTTTTACCTTAATAAAATACTGCTAGTCATTAATATGATTTAAGTTTTTTTTTTGTTAATTAAAAATATGTTTTGTTTAGTTGCTTTAAATTACTTACTTCTACAAGTTTTCAATTCCGAACTAATCCCGGGATCGAAAAAAGCTTCCGGGATTGGACTCCCTACTTTGAACCCTCAAAGAAGCGTTTACTGACGCAATGTATCAGTCCATTGTGTTTTGCAAACCCCGTGAGCTAAAGCCAATGCGACAGTGCGTTCACGTTAACAACATCATGGATTTCTGTCACTGCTCTACAATAAAAACCACGTGCAGTAGACTCGCATATTATAAACAACAGCAACATCAACAGCCACAGCCACTATACTATATTATAAAATTTTTGTTACAGATTGTTTTATCATTTAAGCTTAACACGAAGCACACACTTTTCTTTAACACGAATATTATATGATGGGGACATAAGAAACCAATCGTAACATATTCGTAGGCACTACACTGCACTAGGGAAACAAAAAAGGTACACTTACTATAAAATTAAAAAAAAAAACGTACACCTTCACATACACCTCACACCGGTAGTGGTAATAATGAACCAACCAACAATTGTAAATCCATCTCTTGAAATCCATGCAACCATGCATTCAAGAGAAAGCGATAGCTGTCAACAGAACAAAATACTACCACAGGAAGTCGTAGTTACGGTACTGGATTTTATCCCAAATCCTCCGGCTAAAAACACTTACGAAGAACTGAAAAAGACATTAATATATAGACTTTCGTTGAGCGAAAATAAACGCTTCGACAAAAAACTTTCGCATTCTGAGATGGGTGACCAGAAACCCTTCCATTTTTTTCGTTCGCTACTTTTGCTAGCTGATTCCACAGTCATTAGCGATCTTTTTTACAAATTATGTTTGCGAAAACTACCAAAGGGCCAAAACATCGTTTTGATCGGATAAGCTCATAAGGAACTAGACGTTTTACTCAAACTCGCTAAAAATCTATGGAAAGTTATAGCTGAAAGAGAAATATCCGCTATAACCAAGAAACCCCCACCAGCTATAAGAACCGAAGAATTATTTGCAATCACGCAACGTTTTTCTGAAACTACGACCAAGATTTTTAAAAGTTTGTACAAATTATCGCTCGAAGTTCAAAAGCTCAGAAGTAAACATCATAATCGCTATCGCTCAAGAAACTTCATATCACAAACTTTTGACTAATACACTTCATTCAAAAACAGAACGTAGTTCCAATAAAACTAGACATATTAAAGGTACAGAAAATGTTGACCAGACGCACTTTCGCAAGCCGAAATAGCCACTTTAACTTCTATAGACATCAATCTTAGGACACTATACAAAAAACAAACTACTGACACAGAATTACAAAAGAAACTGGAAAGACACAGGTACAATATTGAACAAATACACATACCTTTACTCAACATAAAAATTTAATGCGAACAAACAAATTCGCTAACACGACCTTACATACCACGAAAACTACAAAAATAAGTCTTTGCCCAGTCACTAAATATTAGATATTCAGACAAGGCATCATGTAAAACTTGTCTAATTTTTAATAATTAATTTTTCTTAAAATACATTTTTAATATATTTAAGCATTAAAATAAAAGACTGTTCCAGTTTTGCTTTGTAGAGTTTTTGAAAAAAAAAATTAAAAATTGAATTTTGGTGAATTTTTTTTAAACAATAAATAAAAAATACTACCATAAAAGGCAAATTTTGCAAATTGAAATTTGGTAGACATTTATTTACAAATACCATGAAAATTATTATCGAGGTTTTTTTTTAATTGAAAACTTTAGATTTTTATTTTAAAGGCTATGAAGAGATAAATTCCGCTTTGTTCCGCCTTTTTGCCATTTTTTTAAAAACCCAATAACTTCCTACTTCCAACATCAAAATGCCATGAAAATCGAGAAAAAGGATATTTTACGTCGGATTTTTTTACACCCCAACAAAACCCTAACACGACTCATTCCCAGTACCAAAATTGCGAGAAAATTGGGAAAAGGGATATATTCGGTGGGATTTTTAAGCTCCCCTAACCACAAAAACCATTCCATTCCATAGAATCCCTTTTTGAAGTTCTTCTGGAAAAAACTTACTAGAATCCTTTCAAAGAAGGGCTCAAGGAAATCTTCCATTGAACAAATTCTGGAAGTACTTTTAGAGAAGACTAAGAAAAGCATTCATTCCAATGACATGCATATGTTAAAAGAATCCCTTCTGGTTATGAAAGTGGGATGGAATTCAAGACTTGATGGAATTCCTCTTCCACTTAAGCTTCTTTTGAAAGCACTTTTTTTGCAGAGCAGCCCTAATTTAAGTACTTAGAGCGGTTAATAAAACCTATAAAGGAGATACATTTTTCAGCATTTACCCAAAAACGATGACGTCATATCTCCAAACGAAGTACAACCGAACTCAATATTTATATACGATCTTACTTCTGCATGGGGCGTCATAAAGACGTTGATAGTTTTTACTTATGTCTAACTTACACACGTATCCCAAAACACCTGATTCGTGATAATGCTAATATTATTACAATGTTTAAACAAGATTAAATGAATATTAAGCACATTTATAATGTTCATGTTGGTTCTGATATGTCTTTGAAGACATTTCATGAGTTATGTTCAATATGTTGGACAGAAAAATATGGCTTTCTAGTAATAAATAAGGATGACCCCATTAATAATGGACGCTATAGGAAAGGATTTTACTTATTTATAAGTTTATAAAAGAAACAGTATTGATATTTTAAAATTAGTATATCAACTTTTACTAAACTGATCTGTACTATTAAACAGCGAACCGCAAAAACTGGGCTGCATTATTAAATAGTCAACAGCCAAACTATTCAATACTACAGTGTACTATCAGCTAAAACTGATTTATAATAAAACTGTTACTCTGGTCTGTTTACCTTGTTTTCTGTTTTGACTATCAAAATGAATGAAAATCTAGTTAAAAATCTTATTAACACTCGAAATATTTTAAAAAAGATTTATAAAAGTCTTCAGCTCGGAGAAGTTGCAAATGATAAGCTAGTAGAAAAGACTCTTAAACAAATAACAAACCCATTAAAAAAATACTTCAATCGACTAATAATAATAGAACAATAATAAAAACTGAAAAATATTCAGATGACTCTTTTAAGGATAATAAAGTTACTACCAGCACACCATTTAAAAAGGACAAGCTGATTATAATACATTTTCTCCAAGCTTTGATAGTAAGGAAATCGATAAAAGTTCATCCGCGTTTAAATCTTTTGATGTTGAAAATGATGATGATAATGTTGATAATGATATGGAAAATGAAAATGATGATGATGATAAGTTGATAATTTTATAGAAAATGATGATGATGACACCACTATTAATCAAGACCAAAGTATTCAATTTGATTTATCGCAGGTCAATTTATATAAATTTGATAAAACGTACGGTACTCATACGGATAAAAATCAAATATGGAGATTGGGTAATGAATACCTCACATTTGATTTGAGCAATGTAGGTAACAATAAATGTAGGTAACTCGCAATGGCACTTCTCATCAGGTTTATATGAACTATTAGTTTATAAGAAACGAAACAGTTTTAATGAAATGGATTTAAATGCTTATACAAAAATATTAGAAATGACGAAAGCTCACAGAAAAAAAAATCATAGAAAACCCATAAAAGAAAATCGTTCCAAAAAATATACATCGATTATAAGAAAACTATTTAAAGAACAAAAAGTTCATAGGGGCAAAGGTTTGATGAAGCTAAATATAAAAGAACCGAATTATATATATTGGGATGACCCCAATGAACTGGTTGATAGATTAAGTCTTTTAATTTCATCATCAATAGCCGGTCACTCAAATCATAATAATGAAATAGTTTCAACAATTGAAGAATTGAGAGAAGAAAAGATTATTGCATAAATCTTTACATATATATATAAATATAAAACAATCAGTATTCATGAAATGCCTATCGATAAGTTTGGTCATTACATCGGTACCTCTGAAAGATATCAAAACATAAACACCAAGTTTCATTTGGATAGCACGGTGCGTTAGTCCAAAATCCCTGTAAAGTGTTAACATTTTTCTTGTAGGTCTTGTTGAGTATAACAAGACTGCATACCAGAAATTCGCCAAATACCCCCAAAATTTTGACTTACCGTTAAAAAACCGGGTTTTGTACCTTTGCACACTTATAAGGCTGTAACTTAGCCGATGTTGCATCGATTCCAGTGCATCTTACTGGATTCCGAAAGAAAAAACTTAGACCTTTCCAATGATATACATATTGTTTATAAAAACTTGATAAATCCATGTGTATTTGTCCGGCAAACTCAATTTTTTTTTAATTTTTTTAATAGACACCACACTATCTGTTAAATACTAAGCAAACAAGTTTATTAATAATTACGACGCAACTTAGTTCTTAAAAATCGGCTAGTAATTGACTGAGTTATTGATGAAAGCAAAATTTGCAAAAATGCCTGCTTTCTATACCTGAAAAATACCTGTTTTTCGTGTTCTTTTGCACATTTTTTATAGGAGCTCATATAACTTAAGTTTTAATATACGTGTTAAAAGAATAAAAGACTAGCTTGTTTTCAAACATGTTTTCAAAATTTCAAAAATATAAAACAACTCCTTGTACCTCAAAAAATATTTGAAAACAAGCTGCTGTTTTTCCATTTTACACGTATTATACCTTAATATGATATCTTTAAAACTACTGATGACTGATATCTATTGAAAAGTCACAAATGTAGCAAATTTATTTGGTTTTTCGCACATTTAATATTAGTTGCACACTATTTTTTATTAAATAGCAATAGTTTTATATGGAATGGTTTTCAAAGTGATAAAGCTGTCAGAAACAAAATTACATATTCCTGTCATAAGTTAAGCTCTCATTGCATATTGTGGTTGCAATTCTAACTTGTTCTCCATTTTTTTAAATGTAGAATTTTTAAACGCTTTACCTTAGAGATGCATTTTGTTTTTGTGAACTTTTTCTTTCGCGAATCATCAAACAGCAGGTTGCGCTGACGAACATTTTACCTACAATCTCTTTACTTTCTATGCTCTTTGCATTGTCTTAAGTTTACCTTTAAAAAAATCGGTACATCGCTTTTACGAGTCAGAATTTATTTGTGAATATTGCTGTAGAACAATAAAAAAAATGCGCAGTTCAAAATTTAGCCGCTCTACCTTTTTCTGAGCCTATGACTTGGTATCATCAGCCATATCATAAACCAGATGATTGCTACTTTTGTCAAACCAATTTTTCAGGTCACAGTTTTAAAACTCGTAAGAACATAAAGTATGCATATGTTGTAACTGTTACTAAACCTATATCTTGGGATGATGAAGTTCCGACGAGCAAATCTACTGTTGCAACTAAAAAAGACTTAAAGCAAGAAGAGTTCCTTCCAGCCAGATCAACGACAACGAAGCGACATTTTATGTCAAAAGCAGATTTCGATGATCTTGCACACGATTTATAATTGTCCAAACGACAATCAGAAATCCTCGCGTCGTGATTAAAGCAGTGGAATATGGTGGAAAAAGATTTTCTAGTAACTTCTGGTAGGAGAACTGATCGGACTTTGCTACTTGAAGAAGGTTTTAAAACTGATGGCAATAACAGTGATCTCTTGTATTGCGTGGATGTACCCAAACTATTTTCGACATTTTGTCACAATTAATATGCAGATGAATGGCGACTTTTCATTGATGGCTCTAGTAAAAGTATATATTTTTAAAAAAATAATTTTTGTACTCCTTTATATAAAACCGATATAATATCTATGTTTAAAAGCTGTTTTACTGCACAACGAAAATCAGCTACTATCAGTTCCAATCGCGTATGCGACTAGCCTTAAAGAAACCTACAATGTGATGGAAAAAATACTCCGTTTCGTCATTTATGCCACTCATAATTGGAAAATCGTCGCTGACTTAAAAGTTTTGACGATTTTATTTGGTGTGCAAGGATGACACACAAAACATCCGTGCTATTTTTGTGAATGGGATAGTCAAGCACCGAATCGCTATGATCGAAAAGAATGGCCACCTCGTGAGTCGCATCAAATAGGGTAGAAAAACGTTTTAAACGCCCCATCAGTAAAAGTCGAGAATGTTATTCTACCACCACTGCATCTAAAGCTGGGATACTTGAAACAATTTGTACAAAAATTATATGTAAACGGCGATGCTTTTTTCCCATCTCACGGTGTTCCCAAAACTAAGTGAAGAAAAATTAAAGGAGGTATTAATATCTTTCTTTCCATATATTGCTTTATTTTCAAAATTTTAATCCGTTTTGATAACATTTAGGTATTTTTATTGGACCTCACATTCATAAAATTATGAGCGATGTAAGTTTTATGAACAATCTAGGTTAGGTTAGGTAACGGTGGCTGAGCCGATAGACGACTCGTACACTTAGGCCAGTTCAGGCCCGTTGTGATACCACATGATCTCTTTAAAAACCTAATAGAGATTTCCCTCCTCAAACCAGTTCGAGCGGATAATGAATTTGAGTATATGCTTGATTTCCAGGCATGAGACTTCGGCAAGTCCGTTTAAAAAGGGAAGGCCCAGAGTTGCCATTCTCCTTTTAGCTAGAGCCGGACATTCGCAGAGGAGGTGCTGAACGTTTTCTACCTCCTCCTCACATCTGCAGCTTCTGCAGAAATCGTTTGATGCAACTCCCAACCGAAGGGCATGCGCTCCGATCAGGCAGTGACCCGTTAGGATTCCTACTATTTTTGACAGGTTGACCCTTATTAACTCAAGCAGTGAGTTGGTGCGTTTTAAATCGTAGGTAGGCCATGTTAGCTTAGTTATCCTACATGTATCAAGGCGTTCCCAGCGTTCTTGTGCAAGACCTAGGGATCTGTTCTTGCACTGGAGTTTATAGGAGGAAATGGGTATACCAATAAAGTCCTCATTTAAGAGGGTGTTAGAGGTCGTACCCTTCCTTGCCAATTCGTCGGCCAAATTATTGCCCTCGATATCCCTGTGTCCGGGTACCCATATGAGGTGAATTCTGAGTAGCCTTGCCATCTCGTTAAGAGATTTGCGGCACTCAGTGAGAGTTTTAGAGTTGTCAATATTTGAATTCTGTGCTTTCAGAGCAGCTTGGCTATCTGAAAAGATGGAAATAATTTTTCCTTCAAGGTCTTTTTGACCTAGAATCCTAGTGGTTTCGTGAATAGCCATCATTTCCGCTTGGTAGACACTACAATAGTTAGGAAGTCTAAAGGACGCTACGATTTCGAGATCCTGGGAGTAGATACCTCCCCCTACTTGTTCTTGAAGTTTGGATCCATCTGTAAAGATTTTTATGGCGGAGGTTTTAAGGGGGATTTTGTTTGCCTAATCTAGCCGTGAAGGGATGAAAACTGCATAGTTCTTTTCAAAATTTAAGCACGGCACACAGTAGTCTGTTTTGTCGGGTGCAGACGAGTTCAGAATAATTGTGTGGCCGCAGTTGTTACCTATCCAATTACCAGATTCTCTAAGTCTCAGGGCTGCTGTGTGGGCACATTCCCTGGCAAAGATATCGAGAGGAGGAAGGTGAAGCATGACATTGAGGGCGCTAGTTGGTGTTGAGGACAGTGCCCCCGTAATACAAAGACCTGCGCTTCTTTGCACCTTTGCAAACTTCTGAAGTGCGGTTGTCTTATCAAGGGCCCTCCACCATACCAGTGAGCCATACATTAGTATGGGGCGGACAATTGCTGTATAAATCCAGCGTACTATTTTGGGGGAAAAACCCCATTTTTTACCTATAGCTTTTTTACAGGCAAATAGTGCTATGTTTGCCTTTTTAACACGTTCCGTAATGTTAACATTCCAGATAAGCTTCTTATCCAGGATAACTCCTAGGTATTTAGTGCTGTCGCTAAAGAGCAACCTCGTGCCGTTCAGACGCGGAGGTTCTAAGTTGTGGGTTTTATATTTCCTAGTGAAAAGAATAAGATCTGTTTTCTCGGGGTTTACACTTAAACCACACGTGGATGCCCATCTCGAGAGAATTAAGAGTGCTCTCTCCATGAGTTGACAGAGAGTCTGGGGAAACTTTCCGCTAAAAATGATTGCAATATCGTCTGCATAAGCAACAACCTTGTAGCCTTCCCCCTCCATGATACGCAACAGCTGGTCAACCGTCACGGACCACAGAAGTGGAGACAAAACTCCTCCCTGCGGAGTGCCTCTGCTTACAAACCTACGAGTGGAGGATCCTCCCAGTTCTGAGTTCACCACCCTGCCCAAGAGCATCTGGTGTATGAAACTCGTGAGAAAATCCTCCACCCCCAGTTCCGACAAGGCCGAGGTGACTGCATATGGAAGGACGTTATTGAATGCCCCTGCTATATCTAGAAAAGCAGCAAGTGCGTATTCTTTGTTCTCAAGTGATTTTTCGATGGTAGACACAAGAGAGTGCAGAGCTGTCTCTGTAGATTTGCCTTTAATGTAGGCATGTTGGGATTTTAGAAGCCTGTCAAGTTTTGGCTTAAGAAGAAGCCCAATAAGTCTCTCTAGAATTTTAACCAGAAAGGAAGAGAGGCTTATAGGTCTGAAGTCATTCGATTTAGTGTGAGAGGACTTACCCGCTTTGGGTATAAAGATAACTTTTGTCTCTCTCCAAGCTGTTGGAATATAGTTAAGGCGTAGGCAACCATAGTAGATTGTCTGAAGCCAAGGTACTATTGCATTGAAGCTATAGTGGAGTTGAGCTGGTATAATGCCATCGGGACCTGGAGATTTATAAGGTTGGAATTAATAGATCGCCCATTTTAACTTCTCCTTGCTGGTCAGTTGCTCAATCTGTTGAGGCATAAGGTCGCAGGGAAGTGTTTGAAAGCTGGAAATGTCAGAGTAAACATTACCAGGAAAATGCGCATCCATGAGTATATCTAGGGTTTCGATGCATGAATCCGTCCAGGTGCCATCTTCCTTTAGAAGAAAGCTTGGTACTGTCGGGGATTTCGATAGTATTTTCCTGAGCCTTGAAGCTTCGGAAGTACCCTCTATTTCTGTGCAGAAGGAGGACCAAGATGCCCTCTTTGCTTTCCTGATTGCAGTTTTGTAAATGCCTAGTTTAGACTTATAGCTATTCCATGAGTCCTCACTATTGCTACGCCTTGCGTAGTTAAAGTCTCTACGACAGTCCTTTCTGAGAATTTCAATCTCCCGAGACCACCATACGGGTTTATGGGATTTTTTGAAAACTTTTTTCGGACATGCTCTGTTTAGTGCATCCGAGCATTTTTTAGTGAAGTCTAGAACCAGAAGGTCCAACTCTTCTTTGTTAGCAACGGGGGAAGAAGTGACTGAATTCAGTGATGTTTTAATTAGTTTATTATACCATCTCCAATTTGTCTTACGGAGATTTCTTATTTTTAGAGGCATGGATTGATTGGTTATTTTCCAGCCGAATTCTATATACCTATGGTCGGAGAACGAATGTTCTTTTAAGACCTTCCAAGAATGAATTTCTTCCGAGAAGTTTTCTGATACTAGGGTAATATCCAGAACTTCTTCTCGATTTTTGATAATAAAAGTTGGCTCATTGCCCTTGTTCATTATATTTCATTTAGTGTTTAGTAGGAAGTTAAAAAGTGACTCACCTCTGTCGTTGTTGTTAGTGCTGTTCCATTGTGAGTGGTGTGCATTTGTATCTCCACCCAGAATGATGTGCGTGGCTGGATGAGTTCCCTGTAGGAGTTCCCGGAAAGATTGCGTGGGTATGGGCTCATCATAGGGAAAGTAAAAGGACGCAATCCTACGTTTATTGGGCCCCAGCTCCAGGCTGACCACAGAGAGGTCCCCGTGACTAAACTGAGGGAGAATAAAGCACTTCAAGTTAACTTTCGCTAAAATACAAGTTCGAGTTTTACCTTTGTTAGATACATAGTAAAATTTGTAGTTTGGTGCATTCAGGATTTGCCAAGGATTTTGTTGTTGTTCATCCAAGGTTCCTGAATCAGCACCAAGTCGACATCGTCCGTTGCCAGGTGACGCTGGAGAGCAGCCGAAGCTGCTTTGCAGTGATGCAAGTTAATTTGGAGTACCCGGAACATCCTTTGGTACTCCAACAATAGTGGTGTCAGCCTCTTCGTCGCTGAAGGGCTTCTCTGACGGAGCCTGCTCCTTAAGGAGATTTGTCATCACCGTCGCTAGTTCAGACGCGGATGATAGTTCATCCTCGCTTCCAATCAACACGTCGATGTCGCTAGGATTCTCAATCGTGGCACTACAGACCGCACGATTTACGAGAGACACCGTGTCCGTTTTATAGATTCTTGGGTGAATCTTGCTAAACCCATAGTTTAAGGTACATTTATCTTTGTTGATGGGGTGAATGGAACCCGGACTCTGGCTCTTGGTCTAGACGGAATTTCGTCCAAATTTACCGCTTTTAGACGAGTGCCTGGGTAGACCTCACCAACTTTCCCAATCGCCGCTTTAAATAGCTCAGCGGATCGTTCATTTTCACAGGCCATCAGCTTGACATTGCCCTGAAACCATCCCGCATCCATGCATGCTGGAGGTGGCCCAGGGTTGTCCTTCAGGACCTGCAAGGCGACCTTAGCGAGCGAAGCCTCTATCCAGCTCCATTGGTGCTTGGGTATCTTACCATCCTCGCTATTCTGGTCTATCATGAACAATCTAAGTTTGGTTGAAAAACGTGCATGAAAGAGTTTTGTTGAGCTATGCGATAATTTTCTTGGAAATCACAGAAGCGAAGACTATGTTACGGTTGTAAACGAATTTTGAAATGGGCTGCGACCTGTCTATCAATATATATTTCTTGCATTCGCATTTAGACTTCTTCCCAAATAGCCTGGTCCCGTTCAGTATATAGAATGTGTGAATAATTGAAAAAAATTAAAAAGCAAAAGAACAAGGAATTGAAGATATATTGTGTTTAGTAAAAGGAAGAACTTACAAAAAAGGAAGGAAACTAATCACGATATAAAGAAGATTTTAAGTACGGGAAATCCTAGAGGAAAGACTAATTGTGTTTGAAAACAAAATAATTATATGCAAAACAAGATAGTAAAGACGACGTGGATCAATTCAATGCTAGGATCTGCTTAGCTACGCCGGTAAGTTCGGTATTGAAGCTGAAAGCTCAGTGGAAGAGCTGAGGAAGCGCTTTGCTACGCGGGTGATCGAAGCTGTGCTAACGGCCGATGAGGAGATGTGGCTAGCAGAACTGGAAGTCAAATACAGGCGAGGTAACTCACCAGGACCAACGCCACTAAATACCGAAAAAGTTAGCCTGCAAAGTGTCTTACTTACTTACTTAGTTGGCGCTACAACCGTGTGTCGGTCCTGGCCTCATCTAAGAATTTGCGCCAGCCATTTCTGTCTTTCGCTTGCTTGCGCCAGTTGGAAATTCCAAGCTTCGTCAGGCTGTCCTCTACTTGGTCTTTCCAACGAAGATGCGGTCGTCCTCTTCTGCGTTGACCGCCGCTGGGTACCAAATCGAATGTTTTCTTTACTGGAGCATCGTCTTTCATGCGCTGAACATGACCAAGCCATCGAAGCTGCTCGATTTTAATGCTCTTGACTATGTCGATGTCAGCGTACAGCTCATACAGTTCATCATTCCAACGTATTCGGTACTCGCCATTGACGCAGATTGGTCCGTAGATCTTACGAAGAATCTTTCTCTCGAATGCTCCTAAAGTCTTTTTATCTAAACTGCTCAGCGCCCAGGTTTGTGATGCATAAAGTAGGACGGGCATGATGAGCGATTTATAGAGCGTGATTTTCGTTCGTCGAGAGTGGGCTCTGCTTCTCAATTGCCTACTGAGCCCAAAGTAACACCTGTTGGCAAGAGTTATTCTTCGTTTGATCTCAATGCTGATGTCGTTGGTTGAATTAATGCTGGATCCCAGATAAACGAAGTTCTTCACAACCTCGAAGGAGGTATTGTCAACGGTAACGTGGGTTCCAAGACGCTGGGACTGTTTGTTTGTTGACACTAAGTATTTCGTCTTATCTGCATTCACTGACAGACCCATTCGACTTGACTCTCTTTCTAATATGGAAAATGCTGCACTGACTTCGCGCGTATTATGGCCAATGATATCTATGTCATCAGCATACGCAAGCAGCATAACACTCTTGTAGAATATTGTGCCACTACGTCTCAGATCAGCAGCTCGGATGATCTTTTCCATCATTAGATTGAAAAAGCTGCACGATAAGGAATCACCTTGTCTCAAACCTCGTTTGGTAATAAATGGTGGGGAGAGGTCCTTCCCGATTTTAACTGCGCTGCTGGTGTTGCTCAGTGTCATCCTGCAAAGTCGTATTAGTTTTGCAGGAATACCAAATTCAGACATGGTGGAGTACAGGTGCTTCCTTATTGGGCTGTCGAAGGCGGCTTTGTAGTCGATAAAAAGATGGTGGGTGTCGACTTTTTTTTCTTGAGTCTTCTCCAAGATTTGTCGTAGCGTGAAAATCTGGTCGATGGTGGACTTTCCAGGTCTGAAGCCACACTGATAAGGTCCGATCAGTTCGTTTACAATGGGCTTCAATCTTTCACATAAAAAAGGAAAAATCTGGCAACTCTATCGTTATAGTCGGTTTGTTTTATTTCTGCTCCACAAAAAAATTTTAATATTCACTTTTGTTAGTAATTAAATCAACTTTTAAATCTCCATTTGTTGTTTAATTGTCGAATAAAGTGTATAATTAAATAAATGACATAAATAAACCAATTTATTGAAAGTTCTTGGTAATTTGTAAAATAACTTTAACTTCTCATCAACTTGTATACACATAATATATATATAAGTACAGAAAACTTAAACAACAACAACAAAACTAACGTAACCATATTTGTGAGCACTGAGCTGCCATTTCACTAATAAAGATCAAAAACACAAAACGCAACAAAACAAAACAAAACGTAACAAACCAAAACAAAACGTAACAAACCAAAACAAAACCAAAACAAAAACGAAAATAAGAAACAAAAAGAATTGATCGTTATCAATATTATATAATATGCCGTGCATTTGCTTGTCTAAAGTTGATCGTCATCTAGATGACGATAAAAAAGTTAAGTGTGGTTTCTGCAATGAATATTTTCATAGCAGTTGCGTTAACTTAAACAAAACTGACTTCGAATTTATGCAAACAAACAACCAAACTTATAAGTGCGAAAAGTGCCTTTTGTCTCGTCGTCAATCGATTGTTTCTTCGCCACCCATAAATAGTAAAGGTACTACCAAACATCTGAAACCTGCATGTGCCGACGTTTCTGCCAAGCCATGTACTCCACCAGCAGCGGCAATTGATAGAGCTCAACACTCACACACGTCTCTCAGCATGCTCATTGGGCAGAAGTTTGAAAAGCAGACCGAATGGATAGAAATGCGTCTCTCAAAGCAAAACGAGCTGATCGCCTTGCAAATCAAAGAAACACTTCAAGAGAGTGAATACAGAATTCTCGCTGAACTTCGACATAATGTTGCAGAAATAACTTGCTGCCTACGCTCAGTTACTGAAAGAGTCACCCAGTTGGAAAACGTTGTCCCTGAGTTCAATATAGTTAAAGAAGAAGTAAGCACGCTCAGATCTGTGGTTGAGGAGCTAAGGGCGAAGCTGGCCAAGCAGGAAAACACTGCTGTTGCATGCGATCTACGACTTAATGGCCTTCCATTCTCCGATGGTGAAAATCTTCATGAAATTTTTAATAAAATATGTACCTCCGTAAATATGCAATCACCCAACATTAAAAATATACACCGCATTAAGCAAAGAAAAACATTGCAGCTGAACCATAATGATAACACAATCATTGCTAAATTTTATACGCCGTTTGATAGAAATTTTGTGCTTAATTCGGTAGCAAAGTTCAGACGTGAAAACAATGACTTTATGCGCCTGCACCATGCGGGGTTCCAGTCAACTAAACCTTTTTACGTCAACGAAGGGCTAAGCAAAGACAATTCTATTATTCTTCAATCTGCTCTTCAGTTCAAAAAACAGCAAAAATTCTCCGCTGCTTTCACTCGTCGAGGCATCGTCCATGTAAAACTAAAACCCAACGATAACCCGATCTACATTGATACTATGCTAAAACTAAATATTCTCGCAGAATCTGTCACATCTGAGCAGTACAACAACAACAATCAGCACAACAACACAAATAATATGTTTCGCAACAATGAAGACAATTGTACAAGCAACTTGTTTCATATTACTGATGTCAACAACTGCACAACTTAAGATGATGCTTGCTAACGTTTGTTTTAAAACCTATATATTATGTTTGTTTTCGGACATTTTTTATATATGTAATAATTTATTAATATCATATATTATCTTTAAAATTTTCAATTTAGCATATACTTATTTTTGTTATAACATTATTGCAATGACCGTTTACAAAAAGAGCACGCATGGTAGCAAAAATACAACTCTTCTCACACATGTCAAACTTGTTAACTAGCGATCGACTTCGTTCCAAATACAACGCGTTTAATTTAGTTCGAATACTGTGTAAGCAGAGGGCTGGACTTAATATATGCCATCTTAATGCGCAAAGTATTGTTAATAAGATAAGATGGAAGATTTAAGGTATATTTTCGAGAGTTCAGGCGTTGATATTCTTTGTATTTCAGAAACATGGCTTAATGAGCATATGCACGATAATTTGTTCAATTTGAGTGGTTTTAAAATGTTTCGCGCAGACAGATTGGGTCATGCAGGTGGTGCAGCTATCTATGTGCGTGATAATATCCCATGTAAGGTAATTTGTAAGTCAGATACTTGTTGTTCTATTGAATATTTGTTTATTGCTATATCCAATGCAAATGAAAAGTTCCTTATTGGTAATGTCTACCGTCCCAATCGAACTATTGATATGACAAATCTTATTCAACTCATTGAAAATATCTCTCTTGGCTACTCACAAATTCTTATTGCAGGCGATTTTAATAGCAATCTATTAACGGAAACTCACTAAGCTCTCGAAATGCAGACTTTAGGACTTTTTCCAGTCAACACTACTATGCCTACGTACTATACAAAAACTATTAACACACTGCTTGACATATTTCTTGTTAACGATGAAACAAAAATTTTACTTTATGATCAGATATCTTATCCTTTATTTTCCAAACATTATATAATTTTTGTGTCGTGCGACTTTCAGTTGAAGACGCAACCAAAGTCATTTTTGTTTCGCGACTTCAAAAGCAAAAGACTTAAAAACAAAAATTTTAAACCTATTCAGCGCCCATGGTTTAACGACAAAATTAAAAACTTAATATTGCAACGTGATACACTACACAATCGATGGAAACGTTTTAAGACACCGGAGATTTATAGTGAATTCAAAAATGCTAGGAAAATTGTTGCAGAAATAAAATCAGAAAAAACAAAATTTTATTGTGAAAAATTCTCTTCTGCAATTGATACCAAAAAACATGGCAGGAAATAAAAAATATTGGAATGGGCAAGTGTAAAGGTAGGAAAAGTGATGATGTTGATGTAGACGATTTAAATATAAAGTTTCTAGATCTTCCAATGCCAGCAATCTCTCATGAATCTTTCGCTAACCCTAACAGCGTGCGAAGTAACAACGTTTTTAGTTTTGAATGCGTTGAGCAAACAGATGTTCTCGAGTGTTTTTTAGCTATAAAGTCAAATGCTGTTGGTTTCGACAATATTCATCCTGTATTTCTCAAGGCCCTACTCCCAAAATTACTACCTTTTGTAACACACATTTTTAATTTTATTCTCACTACTTCTATATATCCTTCCACTTGGAAACAGGCAAAAATAATACCGATTCCAAAAACGTGCAACGAATAGCGTCCTATAGCCATTTTGTCGTATGTATCAAAAGTTCTAGAGCTAATAATTTATAGGCAAATGTGTAAGTTCATTTATAGAAATCATTTAATAGACGAATGTCAATCTGGATTCCGAGTTAATCGAAGCTGTGTAACAGCACTAGTTGATGTTGTTGAAGACCTTAGAGTAGGTATTGATGAGAACAAAATTAACTTTCTAGTGCTCTTAGACCACTCAAAAGCCTTTGATACGGTGGATCATTCTGTGTTGTATAATAAGCTCGTGAATCTGTTTCATTTTTCCCCGACTGCTGCTAATTTGATATCATCCTATCTATCCAACAGAACACAAGCAGTTTGTTCAAATGGCATTGTATCACATCAAATGGCCTATGTTTAAATCCCAGGAAAACAAAATGCATTGTCATCCAGTAGTAAAAAACCAGTAGACCATTCACTCTTCCCAAAAATTAAACTGAACAATTGTGATATTGAATGTGTGGATAGCGTGAAAAACCTATGTATAATATTTAATAGAACATTGTCGTGGAACACTCATATAGGTAGCACTATCGGTAAAGTGTATGGTATGTTACGTGTTTTATGGACAACTCAATATTTTACGCCCCTTAGAACACGTATCTTACTGGCTAAATCGTACCTTATGCCTACCCTGCTCTATGGGTGCGAAATTTTGGCTAACTGTGACAGCTTATTTAAACACAAACTAAATGTTCTCTTCAACAACATTACTCGTTATGTTTATAGCTTAAAACGTAGAGATCATGTCTCCGTGCATGCAAAACGTTTATACAATATGACTCTCGACAATTTACTGAAATTTCGATCACTAATTTTACTGCACAAGGTGGTTTATACTAGGGAGCCGGTTTATCTGTACAACAGACTCGGGTTTGCAAGATCACGAAGATCAAACGTTATTATACAAATGCGTCATTCTTGTCTGGCATCGGAAAGACAATTTTTTGTGTATTCAATCCGTCTTTGGAACGCTCTACCAACTGATCTAAGAACAATTACCAATGCTGTGCAATTTAAATTTCGATTGAATATTTTTTCTCCTCATTGCAATAATTGTAAATTTTCAGTTTTTACACAAGCAGAATTGTAATTTAAGCTATCAAACAATACTTTTATTCGAATTTAAATTCAAACATTACTGTTTTATATAAGCTTTATTATTAAGTTTTTTTTATTAGTAACTTGTATAATTAACCCTGTTATCACAAATACTGATGAAATTAGAGGCTTGTGCTTTAATTATAAGACCTCGGTCTTGTTGCATTAGTATGTCAATAAAATATATAAATAAATAAATAAAATAAATAAATAAAACGCTCGACAGGACCTTATATGCGATATTAAGAAGGCTTATCCCACGGTAATTGGCACAGATAGTGGGATCGCCTTTCTTGTGGATTGGGCAGAGCACACTGAGATTCCAATCGTTCGGAATGCATTCTTCCGACCATATTCTGCATAGAAGCTCGTGAATGCATTTAAGTAGAGCTTCGCCTCTGTTCTTAAACAGCTCAGCAGGTAAGCCATCAGCTCCTGCGGCTTTGTTATTTTTAAGCCGAGCTAAAGCTGTCAGAACTTCATCATAGTCGGGCAGCGGAATCTCGACGCTGTCATCCAAAATTGGGGTTTCCGGAATATCATCTCTATTGGCGGGATTGTTGTCAGTGTCGCCATTTAAAAGCTTAGAGAAGTGCTCCCTCCATAATGTCAGTGTACTCTGGACATCTGTCACTAGACTCCTGTTTTCATCCTTGCAGGAAGAGGCCCCGGTTTTAAAACCATCGGCAAGGCATCTTATTTTTTCAAAAAATTTTGGGGCCTCATTCCTGTCACCAAACATCTCAATCTTCTCTTGCTCGCGCTTTTCTGCCTCTCTTTTTTTCCGCCTGAAAATATGTTTCTCTTCCCTCATCTTTTTTTTGTATCGCTCCTTAGCAGCGCGTGTTACAACCGACTGCAGGGTGGCTTTGTAGGCGGCGTCTTTCTCTGCAGTGGCGTCACGACACTCCTGGTTGTACCACTGGTTTCGGCGAGGGCGTTGGTAGCCAATCACCTCTTCAGCAGCCGCACGCATGGAGTTGGAAATGTGTGTCCACTGCGCGCATATATCATCGATTGGAGGAGTGCTTTGAAGCAGGAGTGAGAGTCGAGTGGCGAAAGCATCGGCTGTCTGTTTCGATTGCAGCTTGTCGACGTCTAGCTTTCTCTGTGTAGGGTTGCGTGAATTCTTAGCTGCGCATAGATGTGTACGGATCTTGGCTGCAACAAGATAGTGATCCGAGTCAATGTTTGCACCACGGATCGTGCGTACATCCAATACACTGGAAGAGTGCCTTCCGTCGATCAAAACGTGATCAATTTGGTTCTTGGTTTTTTGATCAGGGGACATCCAGGTGGCTTTATGAATGTTGAGATGCTTGAATCTAGTGCTACTTACGACCATGTTTCGTGCTGCGGCGAAGTCAATCAGCCTCATTCCGTTATCGGAGGTGTTGTCGTGGAGGCTGAACTTTCCGACTGTTGGACCAAAAATATTTTCCTTGCCCACCTTAGCGTTGAAGTCACCAAGCACGATTTTTACGTCGTGGCGAGGGCAGCGCTCGTAAGCATTTTCAAGGCGCTCGTAGAAAATTTCCTTGATCTCATCGTCCTTGTCTTCTGTCGGAGCGTGCGCACATATTAAGCTTATATTGAAAAATCTAACCTTGATGCGGATTATGGCAAGTCGTTTATTCACAGGTGTGAATAGCAGGACGTGGGGCCGTTGTTGGGTGTCACGGGCAAGAGTTCATTGACAAACGCAATACGCTGACGATTGAAAGTTAACATAAAACTCCGCGCGTGTTACGCTCTTTAACAATGCATGTTTTCAATGCAATTCCGATAATGCAAGCCAGCATAAACTTTGCGCGTGTTACACTCTTTAACTACTCTCTTTCGTTCAGCGCATAAGCCGCTCTCGAGTGGTCAAAGCTCTTGTGTGTCAACATCGCTTGCCAAGCGACTGAGCGGTGCTAAATACTCTCAAGCTGCTCGATCGCTTGGCCAATAGATATATATTTTAAGTATCTACAAAATTAATTCATTCAGAAGAAAATAATAAATGAACGCGGTGGTTAGCCGCTAAGCTAATAAAATATATTTAATTTATTAATTCCGCAACATGGCGATCTTGCCAATCTCTGGACTTAACAATAAGTGAACCAAAAGAAAGACAACGAACAAAGAAAATATCAAGTAAAACAAAACAAATAGGTGATAAAATACAATAAAACAGAGTGAAAAAAAAACAAACAAAAAGTTATCATAAACAACAACACGAAGACAGCAACAAACACAACAAACAGTGTATAAGTGTTTACCAGCGCACAAAAAAAAAACAAAACAAAAACTTAAACAATGTGTGGACCTAAAAATATAGATCATCCACAAGCAAATGTGATTAATGAAGTGGACATAACCACAAATAAAGGAACTGAAGCAATCCAAATACCAATTTGGATAATTGCAGTAGTCTTAATCTCACTTTTATTAATCAAAATCTATCAACTACATAACAAAAGCTTAAAAAAGCGAACAATTAGATCCTACTCACAAGCAAACAATATTGAAAAAATTTAAAATAAAAAAAAATAAAAAAAAAGAACTTGAACAACGCAAACGCATGAACGTTCACAGGATTACAATAAAGTTAATCCATATGTGCAAAATATAGACTGGCCTGATATACTCAACAACTTGCTGAAGTACATTGTATAATCCAAATTATAAATAAACGAAGAGGAACGTCAACAGAGCTTTCAACTCCGTAGTCATACTAAAGCTACTCTGAACAAACAGCGTCTGGGAGGACAGCGAGTAAGAAAACAATCAACATCAACAACAATATTAAACTCATAATAATATTAAAATGGTTATTAGAACTTCTTATATAATATAATTAGAGACAAACAAACTAAATATGTATAAATAAGGTAACTGTGCATTCCGTAGAATAAAATATGTTTCTAAATCTATCTATATAAATATTTTAATATAATTTCATTTATTTCAATGAATATATCATATTCATTTTATTGTATACAACGACAAGAACATAAAGCTTTGTCTACATTGTGTAAGATTGTAAAATTTGCAAAACGGCAAAATATGTATATGTACTGTATTCAATTGATTGCTGGCAACTGTTGTCAAAATGGTATCATGCTTTAATATAGTTGCAAAGGTGTGCAGTTTATTTTAACTTTTTTTCGAATGCTTTCGGTTGCCCTTCATGGTTTGATGTTTCGTTTCCTACAGCTTGTCCATCCTTGCATTAGTTGTGCGGTTCTTTACAGTGTCTAATATCTGACAATCATTAAGTAATTGAAAATAAAGACCTTCAGAATTAAATTTATTAAATACTATAATTCTTATCATGAGGCATGAAGTGGGAACAGATAACAGAAAAAATTACCGAATATAAGGTAGAATTCGACAAATCCATTAAGTGTCTTATTAGCAATAGACAAATTTCATCTGAGACTTTAGACAGACACCTCCAAATACTAACATATAACTTCAATGGCATTAGAAGTCTTCTTAATGTTAATTATAACCGACTAACTCCAGAACATAAAACAGTATCCAATAAAATTTTTTGGAAACTGAGAGATAATCTCATCAAAATCACCACAAAACGAAAAATAGAAATAAACATACCAGTAACGTTAGACGTAGAACTAACGGCTGAATACACACCTGCACACAGCTCCGACACAGACGAAGAGGAAAACAAGGAAATCCAAGAAAACCAGGCACATATAAACAATTCAAAAATGACTCCAGCGGAATTTCTTGGCTTAGCCTCAAAACTACTGCCAGACTTCGATGGCAGGCAAGAAAATTTAGTTAAATTTCTTAACGCGTTAGATCTTCTGGAAACTATTAAAGAAGATAATGAATTAATAGCTATTTCTCTCATCAAAACCAAACTATCTGGTGTAGCACAAAGTGCTATAAGTAATGAAAGCACAATTTCAACAATAAAAGCTACATTAAAACGGGAAATCAAATGCGAATCAGCACAGTCAGCATCCGCAAAATTGCTTAATACAAAACAATATTCGAAAAATACGACAGAATATGCAAAAGAAATAGAGCAATTAACTTTACAATTGCAAAACGCATATCTTTCAGACGGACTTAGTCCACAAGTAGCCAAAAATTATGCTGCACAAACGGCCGTTAAATCCATTGTAAAAAATGCTCGTTCACCAGAAGTAAAACTTTTAATGAAAGCCGGTAACTTTACTGATCTCAACGAAGCCGTTACAAAATTCATCGACCTAAATGCCGACTCTGATAATGCAGTAAGCATAAACTATATTAACAGAGGAGGATGCAATCAAAGATACAGAGGTAGACGAGAATATAATAGAAGTGGTAGAGGTGGTTATTACAACAAAAATTATTCTAACTCAGGTTATAACAACAGAAACAACCAAAATCGTGGCCGCAACTATAGGCCCCAAAACAGTTACCAAAATAACACCAGGTACGGTAACTATGGTAGACAAACGAATAATATCCGAACAATTGAAGCCATTCCGGAAAACGAGAATGCTCCCCAGTCTGCCCAACTGGGGAATCTCCAAAGACAATAGAACCATACAGTAAAATACTAAACATAAGTCTAAAATTTAACAATTACATAGTGGTAAGGACTTCGTTAAATGACTTCACAAATACATTTCTGTTGGATACTGGTTCTGATATATGTATTATTAAAGAAAAATTTGTTCAAAATACTTACAATATTCATACTGATTTCATTTTAAAGTTATTAGGTATTGGTGAAGGTATAATCTCTACAATAGGATGTGTCCCAAATACAATTTTTTTAAAAGAATTTAAAATAACCCATAATTTCCATATAGTAGATAATGCATTCCCCATACCATGTGATGGCATTATAGGTCTTCATTTTATAAAACAAAATAATTGTGTTTTAGACTACCATTGGCATGATACAAATTATTTTATAATTAGACCAGATCTTTCCCGACCTTTTGCTTATTTAAAAATATTAGACACACCTAAGCCAAACTCCATCACACTCCCCGCGAGAGCAGAAGTGATCAAGAAAGTATCAATAGACTCTACAGAAAATGAATTATTAATCCCAACACAGCAAATAGCTAATGGTGTTTTTATTGGAAATACTATTGTTAGCAAAAATAACGCTTATGTTCGTATTGTTAACACTACAGATAAAAATTTATTAATAGAAAACGTTTCAGTGGAAACTGAAAGCCTTGACTCTTATTATGTTGTAAATTTTAACTGTTCAAATGACTCTCCTGAAAGAAAAAAGATCATACTAGAGAAAATATCAAAAAATTGCCCTCTTCAAGCCCAAGAAAAACTTTTGGAACTTTGTTCATCATTTACCGACATATTCGCGATAGAATCAGATAATGTGACGTATAACAATTTCTATAGACAAAAATTACGTGTAAATGATAAAACTCCAGTTTACATTAAAAATTATAGGATACCCCACACGCACAAAAACGAAATAGAACAACAAATCACAAAAATGATTACAGACGATATAATAGAACCTGCCATCTCAGAATACAACAGTCCAATACTGCTAGTGCCCAAAAAATCTTTACCCGGTAGCTCAGAAAAAAGATGGAGACTCGTAATAGATTACCGTCAAGTGAATAAGAAATTAGTAGCCGATAAATACAAATTGCCAAGAATTGACGATATCTTGGACCAATTGGGAAGAGCCAAATACTTTAGTTGCCTAGACCTTATGAACGGATTCCACCAAATAGAACTACATAAACAATCTAGAGATATAACATCTTTTTCAACTACACAAGGGTCCTTCCGTTTTAAAAGACTACCATATGGGTTAAAAATAGCCCCTAATTCATTTCAGAGAATGATGTCATTAGCATTCTCAGGTTTAAGTCCAAATAAAGCATTCGTCTATATGGACGACCTTATAGTAGTGGGATGCTCTGAAGCACATATGCTTGCCAACTTAAAATCTGTTTTCGAAATTTGTCGGAAAACTAATTTAAAACTCCACCCGGAAAAATTTAATTTTTTCAATTCTGAAGTAACATTTCTAGGTCACAGGTGCACAGATAAAGGCATTCTACCAGACGAATCAAAATATGAGAAAATAAAAAAATACCCAAGACCCACAAATGCTGACGAAGCGCGTCGTTGGGTAGCATTCGTAAACTATTATAGGCGTTTCATTCCTAATTTCGCACACCACTCAATACATATTACTCGTTTAACTAGGAAAAATGTCTCATTTATTTGGTCCAACGAATGTGAAATCGCATTTAATTATCTAAAAAAATCCCTTTTATCGCCAAAAATACTTAAATATCCAGATTTTGATAAAGAATTTTGCATCACCACCGATGCCAGCAAAATTGCTTGTGGCGCAGTGCTTTCCCAAGACTACAATGGAACCCAATTACCAATTGCTTTCGCGTCTAGATCCTTTACAAAAGGTGAAAGCAACAAGTCTGTAATTGAACAAGAACTAGCCGCTATTCACTGGGCTATAACTTTTTTCAGGCCATATATTTTTGGAAAAAAATTTTTGGTCAAAAGTGACCATAAACCACTCACATATCTCTTTTCTATGAAGAATCCTTCGTCAAAATTAACAAGAATCCGATTAGACCTAGAGGAGTACGATTTTAAGGTAAAATATATAAAAGGGAAAGACAACTGTGGAGCAGACGCCCTATCTAGAATTGATTTTGGGCAAATCAAACAGATAGGTGATAAAAATGCTAAAATTTTTCAAGTAACAACACGTTCAAAATCAAAAAAAGCAGTCATACCTACACAATCAACCAAACAACTACCAACATTAACACCGAAAGTGTATGAAACTATTATACACAGTCGTTTCAAAAAAATACCTTGCCTTAAATTTAATGGCAGTATGCATAGCTTGAATATCCAAAAAGGAAAAATTAAAATTTTTAAAATAGACATGACAGATCTAATTGTTCAAGGAAAAAGTTTTTTTAGAAAAATTCTTTCCTAGGCTTGAAAAATTAGTCAACAATTTAGAACTTAATGATCTACGAATTTCATTAAATGATGAGCTCTTTAAATATACAAGTGTACACGAATTCAAGCAGATAGGTAATAATTACCTAAAAAAGATTAAAATAGCACTTACACCAACCCTTGAAATTATTACGGATCCAGAAAAAAAATTAGAAATCCTTACGAAATTCCATAATGATCCAATCCTAGGCGGACATTCAGGAATTAATCGATTATTAACCAAAATAAGAAAACTTTATTCTTGGAAAAACTTAAACTATGACGTACGTAGTTTCGTAAAAAACTGTCAACTATGCAAACAAAACAAAGCTGGTAAAAAGTTTAGAGAACCTATGTTTAAAACACCAACTCCTGAAAAACCTTTTGATAGAATTCAGATAGACACAATCGGCCCTTTACCTGTATCAGTTCTAGGTAATGAATACGCAATTACAATTATGTGTGAGTTGACGAAATATTTAATGGCAGTTGCGATTCCAAATAAATCTGCTAAAACAGTTGCAAAAGCAATAGTCGACAATTGCATTTTGATATTCGGCACTGTTAAGGAATTACTGATAGATATGGGTACTGAATATAAAAATAAAATTTTTTTGGAGTTGTGCCAGTTATTAAATATAAAACACTCCATTTCGACTGCTTACCACCATCAAACACTTGGTATGGTCGAAAGAAGTCACAGAACTTTTAATGAATACATAAGATCGTATTTATCACCCGATAAGTCTGACTGGGATGAATGGCTGAAATATTTCACGTATTGTTACAATACGACACCTTCCTCAGTTCATGGCTATGCTCCATTTGAACTAGTCTACGGCGAAACACCTAAGCCCTTTAATTTTACAACGGAAAAAACTGATCTAGTGTATAATTTCGAAGCTTTGGACAAAGAGTTAAAGTTTAGACTTCAGGAAGCACACCAGCGAGCATTTAAACTAGTTGACCAAGCAAAATTGACATCAAAATATTATTATGACAAAGACTCCATAAATCAAACATTTAAATTGAATGATGATGTCTACCTGAAGGATGAAGCTAGTCATAAGCTAGAACACATTTTCAGGGGACCTTATCAGGTAAAAGAAATGGATGAAAGGGGAAATTGTAAAATAAAAAGAGGTTTAAAAACACTTATTGTCCATAAAAACCAATTAAAATTAAGTTAAAAATCGAAAATTAAATAAAAAAAAATAAAACAATAACTTTACCAATTAAAATTAAGTTAAAAATCGAAAATTAAATAAAAAAAAAAAATAAAATAATAACTTTACCAATTAAAATTAAGTTAAAAATCGAAAATTAAAAAAAAAAATTAACTTTACCAATTTTTTTTATTTTAATTAAAATAATATATTTTTATTTGTTACATTTATATATAAATTACATTAAACATTAACACCCCCCAAAGTAGTATTAAATAATTAATAATATATTAAAATTCTGTATTGATAAATTTATCGAATGAAAAATCTTTACCTTATTATGCGCATATAATCTAAAGATTTAAAAAAAAAAAACAGGGGAGGTGTTGGGTGTCACGGGCAAGAGTTCATTGACAAACGCAATACGCTGACGATTGAAAGTTAACATAAAACTCCGCGCGTGTTACGCTCTTTAACAATGCATGTTTTCAATGCAATTCCGATAATGCAAGCCAGCATAAACTTTGCGCGTGTTACACTCTTTAACTACTCTCTTTCGTTCAGCGCATAAGCCGCTCTCGAGTGGTCAAAGCTCTTGTGTGTCAACATCGCTTGCCAAGCGACTGAGCGGTGCTGAATACTCTCAAGCTGCTCGATCGCTTGGCCAATAGATATATATTTTAAGTATCTACAAAATTAATTCATTCAGAAGAAAATAATAAATAAACGCGGTGGTTAGCCGCTAAGCTAATAAAATATATTTAATTTATTAATTCCGCAACACTGTAGTCTCTTGCCAACTACAAATCCGCATCCAAACTCGTGCTTCTCCACATGGCCGCTGTAGTAGATATCACAGGGTGCCTGCCGAATGCAACCCTGTCCCTTCCATCGCATTTCTTGGATAGCAGTGATATCAGCGGATAACGGATCTTCGTCTTCGTGGTATTTCACTTCCCATCTCTTCACCCTATCAATAGTCCACCGATCCTGCTTATGGTACCATCGCCAAATGCCAACGCCACCCACAAGTATGAGATGGCACGAGAACCAACCATGGTGATTTTCAAGGAATACCACCGTTCACCGTCGTTGGCACATTACGAGGTTCCTAGGGAGACGCAGCGAGTAACCTTTTATGAAGATATTATTGATAAGGTGAAGAGATGGGAAGTGAAATGCCACAAAGATGAAGATCCGCTCGCATTTATAGAACGAGTACAAGAACTAGCAGAAGTCTACAACGTTCATAAAAACTTGCTGCCACGAACCATGCCGGAGATATTGCAGGCCCAGGCACTTTGCAGGTTTAAAAACAATAACCAGCACTGAAGATGTTTGGAAAATTTCAAGACCGATTTCTTTGAATTTTTAATGCCAGCAAGATTCTTCGAGAGACTGGAAGACGACATCCGCCAACGGACACAAAGACGAGGTGAGAAATTTAAGGACTACGTCATTGCCCTCCAGAACTTGATGCGACATGCTGGACTAAGTGGGCAGCAAAAGTTAGAGAGAATATATTTTGGAATAGAATCCATGATCTCCAACACTACACCAAGCGCAGGGAGTTCACAAGCCTAGCGGAATTGATCGGCTTGGCCGGCGACTTTGAAAATCTGGGGGGGCACAAAAGACACCAAGGTGGCCAGAGTCGAGCAGAGAAGCTGAGGGAACGGAGAATCGGACCCATGTAGACCCGCGTACAGCCTGTAGTCGGTGTGGACAAAATGGACACCTAGCTCGAGACTGCCGAGGTGCGCCCGCGGACTTTTGTTGGGATTGCGGCCAAAGAGGCACGAAGATATTCGATTGTTGCCGTCGATCACCGGGAGACCACTAGGGGCCCTCTTAACGTCGAGAAGAGCAGGGTTCAAGCTTTGCCAGACCTCGAAACCACTAGACGATTTACGAGCCGATGACGGACGCATCATCGTTACAGTAGCCTTTGATGATTCGTGGATGGAGACTACACTGGACACAGGAGTAACTTGTAGTTTTATAAGTAAATATTTCGCTGACAAGTTAAGAACCAACGACAACGTCGTACGCACTGCAACTTATGTGTGCCTGGCTGATAGGAGCATGTAAAAGGTAACCGAAGCTCTGAAGATGGAAGACTCTTTGGGCAAACATAGTTTCCCGACAACAATCTTGATCCTGCCGAAAGTACTTGACGACCTTATCTTGGGAATGGATTTCCTGAGACCGGAATCGGGACAACGATACGATAGATTTCCAACTCGACCTACGTGATAAACCCAGAGCAAATTCACCAGTTGAGCTTACCCACTACATCGCAGCAGCACCTGCGTCACCAATTGCCACAGCAGCAGCCACTGCATCACCAACGGCCATCGCAGCAGCACCTGCGTAACTAATTGCCACAACAGCAGCCACTGTATCATCAACGGCCATCGCAGCAGCACCTGCATCACCAACTGCCACAGCATCAGCCACTGCATCACCAACGGCCATCGCAGCAGCACCTGCGTCACAAACTGCCGCAGGAGCTTTCATGTCTCCAAACATCAGAAAACCAAAAAGGATAAGATTACGTAGGGCAGCGACATCTGCGTCCCCAACTGTTAAGGAAACAAGAACAGCAACAACAAAGAGAAGTTTACGAAGGCAAGATGTTCGCTATATATACATCGCGAACCGCATGAAAGAAGTAAGTAAAATGGAGAACAAGGAGTTAGAGGCATTTCTGGCAAAGGAACTGAAGAGTTTTGTTGGAATCCAAGGAACATTAGACATAACAGCGCACCGCATAGTGATGCGTGACGATTGGCCGACAAAACACCGCTATTTCCCAAAGATTCTGGCCATGCAGAAGATTATTGACGACGAAATCGATGAACTCCTGGCAAAGGGCCGCATCGAGCCGTCACGAAGTCTCCACAGCACACCCATAGACTTAGTAAGGAAGAAGACAGGGCAGTGGAGGCTATGCATAGACTATCACCAACTAAACGCGCGATTAATCCCAGACGCTTACCCCCTTCTTAGGATACACCACATCCTCGATCGACTAAGGAACGCCAAGTTAATAAGAAGCCTCTACCTCAAGAATGGATACTGGCAGATACCAATGGAAGAGAGCATTAAAGAACTCACCGCCTTAACAGTCCCAGGCCGAGGACTCTACCAGTGGTACGTCACTCCATTCAGCACCAGTCACCTTCAATACTGATACCAACTAAGGTGTAGTGATAGTTTCTTCGGATACCAACTAAGACATAGTAATAGTTTTCATATAATTATATCGGAGTCTTCGGATACCAACTAAGACATAGTAGTAGTTTTATTATAATTATATCGGAGTCTTCGGATACCAACTAAGACATAGTGGTAGTTTTATATAATTATATCGGAGTCTTAGAATACCAATTAAGGAGTAATGATAATTTTTATATAATAATATTATATTATAGTCTTTGGATACCAACTAAGACATAGTGGTAGTTTTTTTATATAATTTTATCGGAGTCTTCGGATGCCAACTCCGACAAAGTGGTAGTTTTATATAATTATATCGGTGTCTTCGGATACCAACTAAGACCTAGTGGTAATTTTAGTACGGAGTCTTCAGGTACCGACGCATTAGGGACAACGAGAACAACCCCGAACCACGAAAATTGCTGACAAACAACGTCGCACCTTACGTCTTGCGACGGCCAGCTCAGGGACCACATCAGAACCATGATCCTATGAAACAACGAGCCACCCGTTATTTACATCATCATAGTTTCAACGTATAATTGAATTAAAACCTCAAAAAAGAAATCAAACTATACCTGCACGTATTCTTAATTTTAATACATTTTGTAAGGACCTCGGAATCCCGGCGAGCTTACCTCAATTATAGACCCGAAAGACCAGGAGCTTCGTTACAAACTGTTTAAACATGAATTTAAAAAACTTGGATGATGCTGTTAAAATTTTTCGAAAATTTGTGAATAATATTTTCAAAGGAAAAAATCTCTAATAAAAACACCTCGAGTAATACACCTACCTAAATCTGGAGGTTTTAACCCACTTGCACCTATACTCGCTGCACTTGGCTCACTTGGCTGTCTAACTGGTGGAGAATCTGGGATTACAAAAGCAATAATTGCAGTTAAAAATGGAAAGGAGCAGCTGGCTGAAGCAAAACATAATAATAGTAAAATGAAAGCTATTTCAATGGGGAAAGGCATGATTCTGAAACGATATAAAGAGGATTTGGACTTTATTTAAAACATTATAAGCAAAATTTTTAATGGAGCTTCCTAAAAGAGATTTTTCTGATGTAGATAAGCTTCTGTAGTGATAATAAGCTAAAGATATTCCACATTTTAGAGGGATGTTAAAAAAGAATGTGGAATAATCAATCTAGATACTTCAAAGGGACCTGGCACACATTTGGTAGCATACTGGAAAAATCATAATGAAATTGAATATTTTGATAGCTTTGGAAACTTGCAGCCATCAAAGCAATCTTTATATATTACGCAAACGCAAATTTTGGCCGGCGTAAGGCTTTTTAAGTACAAGTTCAATCTTAATAAATTTAGTATGGTTTGGTAGGTTTATACCTGTAGATGTACAAACTGGACTTTTTATTTCTAAAAATTTGTATTTTTAAGTTATAGCGAGTTAAAGTTTTCATATGATTGTTGTTGTTATGTTGCCCTTTCGGCTTTATCGGCTAATAGCTTTGAAACCGTTATACTGACGAATAATATTTTATAATTTCACAGCTAAAACTATGAATTGATATATTCAATATCAAAGTGATACTGGAATGATTTCTTACAGTTGAAAAAAGATTTCTAAACTGTTGGTCGGAAAATTTTTGAATTTTTAAAAATGTATTTTTAAATTTGGGTATGAAATTAAATATGCTAACATTATATCGTCGTTGCGCGTGCAATACCGCATATATTGCAAAAAGGCCAAAATTAATTAAATTTCAATTTTTATGAGTTGAAAGTCTATTCAATAGCTCAATATAAAATGTAGGTTTGTTTTATTTTGGCGATTTAACAACACTCGGGCTTACTAGTTAAGACAATATTTAGGGTAAAAGATTAGCTATAACAATTTTAGATATCAAAATTTTAAGAGCAATTTTGTGGTTATTTATGTTTAAAATTCTTATTTTCAAAGTCCACTTAAAAACCAAAAATAAAATTTATTGATTTAATGATAAGCATTAAGAAAGCATTTTTTTAAAGAAATTATAACATTTTTTTATATAAATAATACAGTGCATAAAAAATATGAATAGTACATATATAGCTAAATTTCTACACAAATATAGGGACATTTATGCAATGCTTGTGGATATTACTGTGTGTCATATTAATTTTATAAATGTCGGAATAAAATATTGCAATATTTTATTAACCTCTTAGATTACCTCAAAGATAACATGATCAGCATTCTTCCTACTGACATTCCTCAAAGACCTCCTGTGATGACATACATACATATAACATTTTTCTTCTTTAGAATACTTTTATCAATGCTAGAGTAAGATTGGACTGTTTTATTTGATGTTTATTTGCTTTGTGATTGTGATACTTAATCTTATTTTACCTTTTTAGCATAAAGGTCTATTTCCAGCTCAAAAGTAAAGCATATTTTTCATATAAAAATATGAAAAGTAATCAAAAGAAATTTTCTTTTTTCCAATTTTCTTAGAAGTGAATTCAGCTCTTAAGAAAAATTTTTTATTTGTACTACTTTTTTCAATGAAAATCAGGCACGGAAACACTGTGAATGAAAAGAAATATATACTCTAGACAGTGTTTCTTTAAGTAAAGTTGTGAGAAGTATCTTTACGGATATATTTATTTTAGCTATAGTTTGGTGATTGTTTAAGAAAATTATGATGTGAGTGCGTTGTGCAAAAGAAAAGATTAAGCAAACTCAAAAATGTTCCAATCCCATGCTCGTGTAGGAATAGGGAAAACAATAACAAATAAAAAAATAATACCCTTACAAATCCATTTATTCTTATATATAATACCATTAATTAAAAAAATCTTTAAAATCGGTTAAATTGCATGTTTTATTCTTGTTATAAATCCTTGAATAAAATCTTTGTTTCGAAAACTAAAATTGCATCTTAGTCCAGCAGTAACGGAATTACTTCGTTCAATTAAATACCACAGCATTATATGGCAAAAGTTATGCGAATTCGGTCCAGTAGTCTAGGCTGCTAATGCAACAAAAAAGAAGATAGTGTGAAGAAGTAACTACATCCTCAATATAGTTTTCTTCCATTCCCTAGTCAACTTAGCATGCATTTTCTCTGGGAAGAAGCTAATGCTTTTTTCTTCTGAATTATTCCGATAATATTATAGAATGCTAACCCGTCCAATTGCATAAAAGCACCAAAACTAAGATTTAAAAAAGGGAAACTCTTCCGGTTCGTGAAATAAGCCTATTTTAAGTGGAGTTTTCACATGAGGTACGTATTTTCGTTGCAACATTAAATTGTATTGTAATTAGTAGCAGTTGCGACGAACATATTGAAAAAAAAAACACTTACCCACTTTTTATGCACTCTCCTCGCCCTATCCAGTTGTCGATTGAGTACTCTAGGTAAGCCTTTTTCAGCAATTTAGAGGAACTTTACAACTGCAAAAATAAAAGATTTTGGCTGATGGCGATTCTTATTCGAATAACAAAAATTACCAATATTCTCATGCGAATCTTTAATGACCATTCAAATAAACCAACCATCTGAGATTTTTGGTACTAATTTTGTTATCATGATACGCCGCTTGACACACGCTTGTGCACATAAGAAAATTATATTTATTTCGAAGATGGGGCAAAATCTTTCTCGTATCATGCCCGAAACGTTTTCAAATAACATTTTTTTTCATGTTATTTAAAACATTTTTTTTTAACAAATATTCTTAGTAATTCAGTAAATTATATATTGTGAGGTCTCCTTTATCCCTAAATAAAATCACTTTAATTACAATTTAGCCCCAAGTTTTCCTCTTTTCAAATAAGAATGCAAAAATTTCCAAAAAAAATTTTTTTTAATGAATACAACCAGCAAGATTTTTAGACAATTTTTAAAGTTTTGGAGGCCTATAACTCATACATCAGCTGCGAGCGGCCTGAAATTTATCAGATTTGGATTTAGGAGTTAAGAATCGCTATTCTTGAAATGTTCCTGGTGTGGACACCAACTAACTTATTTCTTTTTTCAACATACATTAGTTCTAGCAGCATGCCAGTTACTAAAATCGAGTTTGGAAACATACCTATTATATGAACTATTAAAAAAAATTTTTTTTAATTCAAAACGTATGAATAAATTTATAAAGAGGTACATGTATAAATGGGTTTTGGGCTCCATTAATTTTCTTAACATATTCCAGAACCAGAAAGAAATGGATGTAATATAAACACGTGACGCGTAAAAATCCAGAAAATTCTCAAAATGGGCCGTTTGTTCAAAAATGTGAATTTGAAGAAGTATCAAATAAATGTTTCAAATCGAGTTTCCTATTTAAATTTTAGTCATAAAAAAACTTTTGACCATAAGATATTCTAATGTAAAATCGAGTTTCCTAATTAAATTTTAGTCATAAAAAACTTTTGACCATGAGATATTCTAATGTAAAAGCGTTTTCTTAAAAAGAATTTGCCATCAGTTTTTTTTAAAAGTTAGTGCATTATTTAAAATTACCTTACTTTATTCAGAATCTTCTAATTTTTTTTCGCTTTTTAATCAGAATCTTTTCCTCGCCTAGAGCGCTGCAATTTTCTCAAATATAAATGCTGCAAGATTGTTAGCAATTTTATTAAGTTTACGACATATTAAAAATTATCCAAATTGGATCATCTTTATGACAATAAAACGAAGGTTCAAACCCCAGCTAAGATAGAATGTTTTTTTATTATTAGTAAGTGTCAGAGCTGTAAAATTGGCATTCATATTCAGAATTTTAAGTACAACTGAATAACTACATAAGAATGCATTCAATAAACGCAAAATTGATTTATAAATAAAATTTTTAATTCACATTCATTTTTACAAAAATGATTTATTATTCATTGCAATTATTCATTTTCGTTAATAAGAATAATGAATTAAATTTTTTATTTATTTGAATGCTATTCATAAAGAATGCAATTTACAAGGAATTTCAGAATTTTCAATTATTCTTTCCTTATTTATTATTCTTTTTTTATTCGTTATTAATTTTTTATTCGTTATTCTTTTGTTATTCATTATTCATTGTTTATTAACTATTTATTTTTTATTCATTATTCATTTATTATTCTTTATTCATTTTTTATTGATTGTAGTCCTAAGCTATAAACAAAAAATTAATAAAAAATAAATAATGAATAAAAAATTAATAATGAATAACAAGTCAATAATGAATAAAAAATTTATAATGAATAACAAATGAATAATGAATAAAAAATTAATAGTGAATGAAAAATGAATAATGAATAAAGGAAGAATAATTGAAAATTCTGAAATTCTTTGTGAATATCATTCTTTGTGAATATCATTCCTTGTGAATATCATTCAAATAAATAAAAAAATTATTCATTATTCTGTATAACGAAAATGAATAATTGAAATGAATAAGTAATCATTTTTTAAAAATAAATGTAAATTAAAAATTGTGTTTATAAATCAATTTTGCATTCATTGAATGTATTCTTATTTCGTTTTTCACTGATTCACTTTTTTGTGGATAAAATCAAATTGATCAAATATTTTACAGCTCTGGTAAATGTAACAAATGTATTCGTACAATATACATTTGTTTTTGTAAATACGAATAAAATTTTTGTAATATGTACCAAACTACGTCAAATTTACGAATCCTATTCGTGACTGAAAACTACGCATAAAATTCATAGAATGGACGCAGTTATTAGTAATATTTACACACAAATATTATTTATGAGTTTTCTTCAAAATATATTAACATTTAAAAATATCTTCATATAAAATCAAAAAAGTCGCATGTTACAATGAATTTAAAGTCGACTTTTTGATTGATTATTGATGCACTTTATCAAAATATATGTTCCTGCTCAATTGTACGCTCCTACAAATAAAAACGACGTCTTTAGAAAAAAAATCCTAAAATCCCTAAGTTTGAGCGCAACATACAATTACAATTACAATTTAGATAGCTTTTTGATTCTACCGTAAAATTTTTTAACTGTAGCTTATGGCTTTTTGATTTAATATGAAGATATTTAAAAAAATTCACTGCCTAGGGGGGGATTTCCCCCCTGCGACGCCCTGTGGACGCCCAGGATTGTGTCTTTGCTTAAATATTATGTTACTTTTATATTTTGCTGCAAACTGCTTTTTAAAATGTGTTATTTTATATCACAGGGTGGAATCTTAGTACACTCCATAGGGTGTCTTATGTTTTAGTACATTTTTAGTCACATTATACTCTTTTATGATTTGTCTCTGCTATTTTATATTGTGATGGTTTTTTCTACCTACATATTCACAGGATGTGTTACGTCTAAATAATTTTTTCGCTACATTATATTTATAGGGTCCTGCCCCATAAAAAATTCTTACAGATTTGACTCTTACGTCCACATGAGTGCAATACATCAAAATTCCCCACACGATTTCACCACCAATTAAAATTCCACTACACATTTTCAACTCCCAATCAAAATTCACCTACACTTTTTCACCACTTGCTTTAATCCTGCTCCTGCTCCTACTCCGTCAATCCTTAATCCCGTTAATCCATAATCCATGACCCAAAACATCACATCCTACCTACTTTGCTGGTTGCAAACTCGCTAGTTCTGCATAAATTTGTAAACATTAAATAACTTGCATTTTTATTTGTAAAAATAGTAACAATTACGTAACGTGTCAAAGATTTTAAAAATCTTTATTCTGTTGCACTTGGTATTAAATACAAACTTTAGTTGCTGCAAAAATTTGTTTATTTTTTCACTTATTTATTTATTATGAGTCAATTGGTGGAATCGAGAGAGAGGTTATTTCGAAAATCTCTTCAAAGCTTTAAAAAAAGCAATTTCAAAATGTTAACAAAACCATATAATTATTTGGTTTATTTTTTATTTTTTTAAACTCTCACACTGGGTATTTTCGTATTTGTTTTGAATTGCACATTCACCTTCAGATTTGTATGTTATTGTATTGCTCTGAATATTAAAAATATTAAAGTTTTCTATATTACCTAGTTATTTATTATGTTGTTTTTCTATGATTAAAATACAAATTCTAAATGTTTGATAATTTCTTTATTTTAAATACTAATTCTAGTTGTTTGTTAGATTTTCGGCCCCGCTACAGGCTTCATCAGAAATCTTTGTGATGCCGGTGGGAATCGCTTCCGGGCCTTACTTGCCTCGTGCAAGTGCATATTAGCGCAATACACCAACAGAAGCGATGAGATGTCAGTGACAATTTCTCAGTTTTTCTCCCTTCTCTTGTTGATGTTTTTATTTTGCTTTACTTTAGTTTATGCTTATGTTATTATACCACTATTCACCACTAACAAAGCATGGTTTACTGAAGTTGTTTTTAGATTTGCTGACAAATCTTCAAGCTGTTTCAGTGTGTTTTCTATGCTTTGTTAGTGGTGAGTTCCAACAAACTGTTGGACTCCACATAATAACATAAGCATAAGCTAATAAAGTAAAGCAAAATAAAAACAACAACAAGAGAAAGGAGAAAACTGAGAAATTGTCACTGACATCTCATAGCCTCTGTTGGTGTATTGCGCTAAGATGCGCTTGCACGAGGCAAGCACGGCCCGGGATCGATTCCCGTCGGCATCACAAAGATTTCTGATGAAGCCTGTAGCAGGGCCAAAATTGCAATAAAATCAACTAGTGATGTTTTCCTTTTCATATCGAAAAATTTTGTTGTTGTTGTTTCTTTGGAAAAAATTCGTTAGAGCAATTAATTGTTCTAATCTGACTTGATTTTTGATTTTTAACTATCAAACAACTAGAGTTTGTATTTAAAATCAAGAATGATTTAAGCTATCAAAAATTTAGAATTTCTATTTAAATCATAGAAAATCAACACATAAAAAATATTTCTTATATTTTTTCTTCCATTTAATTTTAATTATTTTTTTAAATTAAGCATTTTTTGTCATATTTTTCGACTTAAATAAAATATGTTTAAAATTATATGATTAAGGACTTAACCATTTTTTACAATGAAAGTACAATATATTGTGAGTATACTGTAAAAATTTGAGACCAACATTTAAAATATTTACGAAGTTAAAGCACATATTCGAGAGCGCCTCATAACTAGGGATGCAACATCGTTCTTAAAAACTTCGACCTCAAAAAACGAATTTTTTTTACAAAATTAAATATAACATGACTAGTATATAATATGACGACTTCGCTTATGTGTGCGTGTCAGTCACTCGTCGCTACCACGATATAATAAATAAGGGAATTGGACCTATTCGGTGAAATCTGTTATTCTGTTACGTCTGTTTTCAATCATAAAAGACGCCGACCATAAAATATCTGTAAAAATTGGTATTCTGCCTTTCGGCCTTTCGATCTTTTATGGCACCCTGTTATCAATCTTCGAAAATAAAAATGTAATACAATTCCGTTTAATTACGTTTAGGTTAGATCAACTTCAATTTTCAAAATATTTTTAATATTATTTTATAGGCTTTTTGATCGTAGGTTTATATGCAATTAAAAACACAGTTTTAATTCATTTTTCCCCGACGTTTCGTTGGCTGTTTTCCAACATTTTCAAGGGATTTTTTTATTTAATGTGATCTAAAATAAAAACAAAGAACACTGGATTATTATATATAGGAATTTACATAAAGTGACATTAAGCATAATAGTAGAAAATTTGAATAATTATTTTTTTGAAAAAATTTTAAAAAACGCGAACTTACAAACTTATGATTGTGGCATATATCGTTATTGGTATCTTTTTAATATAAATAAAAACTTTTGACAAATTTACAGGACTTTTGCAAAAACTAAGGAAAAAAACGATGTGAACACAATAAACAGATTTGTTACACTAATTTTTGTCTAAAGCAACAGCATAAATTAAGTTCATGTTGACTTTGTCTTCTTTGTAGTTCATCGTTGTTTTTGATTTTTGTTGTATTCTTTGTCTTCCTAAAGTGTAGCATGTGTTTATTCTTTTCTCTATATCTAAAATTTTAATTTCGTCAAAATCAGCTGTATGTCCCTTTTCCATCATGTGTTCTGGTAGTGCTGTTGATGATTTTTTGTTTTTAATGTCTGCCTTATGTTCCGTCATTCTTGTTTTTAGTTGTCGCTTTGTTGAGCCTGTGTAGATTTTGTTGCATTTTTCTTCTTCGTT